>CAJNIZ010000780.1:0-13058 GCA_905231905.1 Symbiodinium pilosum | reverse complement strand
TCGAGCCGAAATAGGGGGTTTGGGCCAGTGCCGAGAAATGATTGCAGGCACAAGGCCAGAAATGATTGCAAGGGGGAGGGTTTAGGGTGGAAATGATTGCAAGGGGGGGTTTAATTTTCGAGGGGTAGTTGCTGGGGACCAAATTTTGTGACGCAGGTGGAAAACGTCGCGAAAAAAAAGGAAAAAAAACACACACACACACACTGCTATTCGCTTTGCCGCCATGCTGGAATTGGACATACACAGTGTTGCATACATGCCTAGAGCAAAAAAATTACGTCGTCTGGTGGGGGTTATGTGCACGCAGAATGGGGGCCAGCGCGCTACACGCACCGGCCTCGCGCATTACCGTTCCAGATGCAGAAAAAGCGGCGGGCATATCCACAACCAAAAACGTTTGGAGAAAAAGTGCCCACCCCGTGCCCATTGGCGGGCAAACAAAGGTTTTTCCCTTTTTAGCCCCACTTACCTTGTTCAAAACAAAAAGCGTCGGCGTTGGGAAGAAGCCCGCGGCCATTCGCCCCACCTGCCCCGCCTGCCCCTTCTGGCCCCCCTGCTTGCGCCACGTTACCCATTTGACCCGCTTGCCCCGTTCCACTTGCCCCGCTCCACGAGCCACATTTGCTTTCTTGAACCACCCCACCTTTGACCCACGTGGCCTTGTTTGTCTGACTTGCCCCATTTGCCCTACGGAACATAAAGTTCTCGCGGCCCCAACGCATTTGCAGGTGGAGGCCAAATCCAAACCACTTGAACGGCCAATCAAAATCCATGATCGTTGCGGCAACCCGTGGCCCAGCTTCAGGGCCAGGCGCTCACGCGAGGTGACTGGCTGAGGGCGGCGCCTCCACGGAGTCGGCTCACAGGTCGCTGATCAGCGGTGAGTCGCAGTCAACATTGGCTGCGGATTGCACAGCACGCCGGGGACCGACCCTCCGCATACCCTGCTCCTGTCTCCGGTGCCTCGAGGAAGGCGCTGGCGGCAGAAGAAGGCGCCGCACGAACCCTGACAAGGGCAGGCCGAGCAGACTGGACAGGACGGCACGGTCGGCTGCACACGAACGTGGCAGTGACGGAGGCGCAATGCGCGCCTTGCACTGGGCGAGGGGGCGGGAAAGGTTGCGGCCTCAGGGTTCCAGCGGCCTACACACTCAACGCCGAAGACAACGAGCTGGCACCAATCCGGCACGGGCGAGAATACCACAACTCCGGTACGTGCGTATTTTGGCTTGGCGGGCAGGACGGGGTGCGGCCCCGGCACAATCGCGAGCGTGACTCTGCGGGGCACAAAGGGGGACAAAGGCGTTGTGTCAACTGCTAATCGAGCGCCGCCCCATAGCGGCTTTCGTCCAGCTGCACGACGACGTCCAGCCCCCCGCAACTAAGAACCCACATCGGCAAACACAGTATTGAACAGCAACCGCAACCGTTCCAGGACACATGTTGGTGCATGTTGCAATTTTTCTTCCCTTCCTTCCTCCCACCCTCCCTCTTTCGTTCCTTCTGCTCCTTCCTCTCCTTCCTTCATTCCCTCCTTTTTTCCTTCGCCTTGTCCTGCCTGTTGTCTCCACATTTCCGGCACGAGAAAAATGTATCACCATTCAAATATCGAGTCATCCCCTTTTGGGCACAGGTGAGACAAGCATTAGCTTACAAAAACTACATCCATCAGGCTCCTTGCCCGATGACAAAGCTGGCAAAACTCATCGCGCGACTGATTCCAAAGTCTGTTGTCTAAATTTGTTGCTTCCCAGCTGTCCCATCGTTTCCAGCGAGCAAATGTCTCGAGACAAGATGCCCAAATATTGCGGGGTCTACCCAAAGCAAGTCTCCCAAGTGGTTGCCATGCCAGCGCTCGTTTGATCCACCAGCAGCATGCCCCGCAAAGTTCCAGCAAGAACGCAAACAAACATGTCCCCAGGTCGGGGGGCGCAGACCTTCCCAGTGTCGCATTGCTTTCGCATTCCAATGGTGCAAAATGATGTGCCAGGGCATGTCATGTCCCATTGAATGTCAGCCGGAGGCCCCACAATTCGCCGTAGCAGCCTCCTGAACTCAACATCAAATTGGCGAATATCAGCGTGAAAGATGGCCCTGTGACCAGCTGCGAAAAAAGCTACAGGGGCAACCACGGCATCGAAAAATTCAAGCCGCTGTTTCAAACAAACATTGCGATCAAGGAGAATTACCATTCACGTATATTGTTCAATCCAGACTTTTGGATCCGCCAGAAATATGATTCCGATTCGCATCTTGCAAATGTGGAAAGAATGGCACCCGCATTCCATGAATCATTACACGATTTTTGTTGTCCGGAAACCTTGTCAGTGAAACGCATGGGCGCGTGCAGCTGCTTGGTTGCAACAAGTAGGCATTGCCAAAAAGCGTTCGACCGTACATTCTCGACTGTAAAATGCATTTACACGGTCCGTAAGCATGCCTCCCATTTTTCTAATTCCCCCCAAGACACAGCCATGGCGATGTGGCACCAGTAGAACATGTACATATGTACACTGCATACTGTATACCACGAATTGTTGTGTACTGTATACTGTATACTGTATACTGTATACGCTTACTTTTTATAAGCATGCTGCCTTTGCCATTTTTTACATTTCATACTTGGGAAGTGGATTTCAACCGTGTTACGCACAAAATATGTAAGCCATACCTTGCTGCCTAGCAGCACAGCATGGTCGCCTCGCCACCCCAGAAACGTTTGGTACCGCGTCCCCATATGATTGCTACCCCTGTACAAAAGATGGCCTCCCAACGGGGCGCTCGGAAGGTGTAAGGTTTAAGAAGAACATGTATCCGCCCACTGCACACAAGCAAAACACAAGCAATGATCCCAACAAAACATGGCCAAAGGCAAGCAGCAAAAAAAACATTGGCAAACGGAGGGCAAGGAACAATGCGCTCAAAAAATGCAGGCCGAACCCGAAAATAAAAAATGTCAGATTGTGTGGCCTTGCCAGCCGCCCATGAACCAGCAACCCGGTCCTACGCGGGTCCGCGTACGGAGTTGTGTCGGGTCCGCGTACGGAGCTGTGCCCCAGCGCCGCACAATGCCGCACACTCCACCAACGCCGTGCCCGGGCTGCACGGGCGGGGCTGCGCACAGCCGGTGGGGCTCGGCAACCATAGAGCACGACAACTTCGCCATATGTATAGCTGAAAGGGGAAGCCTTCAGGCAGTCAGGCCTCCATTTGACTCGACCCGACAGGACTCATTCATCCAACAGCTGCTGCTGCCATAGTATATACGCAAAAAAGTACCCCGTCCCTGGGTGTTTTCACAAGTGTGCGTTTGGCAGACGCCGGAACGCCTCCGCCATGTGCATTTGTGCATGTCGCGGGATTTACCTGGAGCAGCTCACACCCATTGATTGCTGTGCAACAGAGACCCGGCATGAAGCTGCCCTCCTGCCCGTCGAATACGACTGCTCGCGAGGTGTGGTTGTATGCGCCTACCCCATCGTGGGGCCAATTCCATCGCCAGACACAGCTGGGAGCAAGGGTTTGCAAGTTCGCCCGCGTCGACAGCGCGTACTGGAACAGGGCACAAACCGACTGGAAAGTGTCAGCCGGTCTGTTGGGCCTTCGTACGCGAAACCAGCCGCCTGAAAGCATCGACCATGCTTAATTAATGCGCGCACGCCCCAACTGACTTGTTGTCTTTGCAACTTATGCGCAAGTCGGGAGAGACTACGCCCTTCACACGCGCGAACACGTGGCAAAGCACACGCATGTTACCTCCAAGTGCCTGGGGCCACTGTACTCACGACTGTTACCGGTTGAAGTCGGAAAATCGCAACGGGCTCACTTGGTAGACTGGGTGCTGCCTGCATATCCCTCCATATCAGCCCCATTCCTCGAGTTCGCATCGTGGAAGGCCCGCACCAGATGCAATTTTGGCGTACTGTTTACAGAGATGTTGCTGCTTGCAATTTTCATCATTATTCACCGCAAATCCGATGCATAGACAATGTTTCAGACGAATCCGGAAACAATTGTTTCCGGCCTTTTTCCCTCTATGCTTTTCGGCCACGTAAATCGTCGCGGGTACCGTCCTAAATGACCCATCGGAAACATGATCATTCACGGATTCAATTTCGGGGCATTCTGGCGAGCAATACTTAAACAACCAACCCGATGACGGTAACTAGTGGACGCAGCCATGCCTAAAACCTATTGTTGTTGGTACGCAACCTTCGGTGCAGATGAACACGTTTCAAGCTGAGTCATTCCCCCCTGGGAAAATGCACAGCCGAGTTACTTGCTTTAGATTTTGTCTCTGACGACCTAACCCCAGGTGCGTACGCAACATTGTCATCCTCCATTACTCGTTTACCCCGTTCTTGATTTTCGGGGGTTCAAGTTTGGCTCCGTGCTTTCATGATGCAACAGCCGCCACACAAAATCTTGACACGCATTCTCCGGCACAAGCAAATCCACAAAAACGGTTTGGCCATCATGCATCTTGCAACAATCACCAAAGCCTCCCAATGGAATAAGTCTGAATCCACCAACTCAATCTCGCATGTACCCTGCCAAACAAGTCGTGCCTTTGCTGACGTGTCCAATGTTGCGCTCTAGCTCTGAACAAATGTGGCCTTGGGCATCTGGGTGTCGATCAGTTTTAGATCAGCCTGGCTGAAAACACATGTTTGCTTCGATGCATTTACACAATGACCTTACACTGGCTGGCCTTCAGCTCTTCCATCTTGACACGGCATCCCAACAAGCATGCAACAACATCAATGATCTCGGTTGCTGTTAGGCAACTTTGAAATACTATAATGAGGAAACCCATTTTTTACTACATACCAAGAATCCAGAATATGGTTCCTTGAATAAATTCCCCAACTGCAATCCAGTCATTGGCACTGCAGATCTTCACCACAAAATTCGCTGGAATGTTGTCGTGATGCATTCATGAACCCAAGCTTCGTATCCAAGGAACATAATGTTGTGGTTGTCTTTCAATACCCGCTTTCTATGGAAGAATGGAATGCGAAGCTTGCATCGGCGCTTGCTTGCATTTGAGAAATTACAAGGCTGCGATACCACGAAGTAAGCAACATGGGCAAATTCGCACGAAGTATTGGCGGATAATGCTCCCAAATTTCACGACAATGCCTGCCGACAAGGTTTAAGGATAGCTCACATGCATGGACTTGCGTTTATCTTCCACCAAAACGAACCCGTTCATTCGTGCGTTCTCCGAGTTCGTGAACATAATCGTTGGCATCTCACCAACACCACATGTTCTTACTCTCGCCTGCAATCTGCCATCAAAAACAAAATGCGTGCACAATACCTTAAACGTGTTTAATTGAGACTGCTCACACAATACAATATTTTGGAAAGATTGTTTTTTTTGCAGGCTTCGAGCCAAATACCTTTCAAAAACATGGGGAAAACGCCAACTGTTACTCACAATTAGGCCTTTTACGGAAGTTGTATTGTTGCAGGCAATAACTTGACTGAACCTTCGAACAAGCGCATAAAACACAAAATTCTGCAAACGGCGGCTTTAGAACTTGCGTCGAGGCAATCAAAAGACGCATGACATTTTTGCAAACGTGTACATTTGCACATTCCAGGGCTTTCCGGTCTGCAGGCCGGATAAAAACAAAGCAAACATGAAATACTAAAAAATCAAAACAACATATGACAACTCGCGGCAGCATGCAGGAAATCGTTCCGAACTGTGCCGAAATGACAGGGAGCACACAAGCCATCCAATCAAGCCCTGATGCAATCAATGGGTCCATGGTTTCAACCATGTTGGGGTCGGGATGGGGCGGGTGCTTCAGTGAAAAATTTACGGAACCTGCAGTTGCTCATCACCATGTTTCGAAAGCAACATCTCTGGTAGTATGCGATATTTTTTGCCGTGCCGTTTCGCGCATTCAAACATCAGGAATATTTGTTATGCCAATGTTTGCTGCGAACTTTCCAGGGTGAAAAAATCGGACGACGACAAACATCATTGTCATTTAAACATCTGCAAGATCACATCAAATTTTTATTCACGTCATGTTATTTGCAATAACTCGCCGTATCACGTGAGGGCACTGGCACGCGTTTTGCATACGCTGGGGTAGCCACTTCGATCCAAAAAACAACAATGGCTCGGTGTTATGATACAGCAAGCAAGCTTGGGATGGTTGTTAGGTCTAGAGTTGTCCTCATCTCCGCACACGCACTGCACACCGATGCCAACAAAATTACATCCCGCAAATAAATTGAGCATGGAAAAATGTTCGGTTGTGAATTTCAGCAGAATTCAAGGACGAGCGACCTGGGATAAAGTGCGAATCCCGCTGGTTGCAAAAAATTGTCTGAAGTACTTTGCCGCAATTTGGAAAACATTCTAAAATTTCCCGAACGACAACTAGAATCATAATCATTATCGATTTCATTCCAAAACCAAGCATCACATAAATAGTCCACGTCAATTATTTGGCGAGAACCGTTGATAATTTATCATCAAAATGGCTATGTCAAACTAAGTTCGTGGACTTCGACAACATCTTGATTAAAGCCCAACAATAAGCACGATCATCATGGCCGCACACATGCTCTGTTCTGATCATGGGGAGCTGCGTCATTGATTCGTCTGGCCTCTCTGGGCCCCCTGCCTCTCCACTGTGCAATGATCATCCACGCAGATGATCTTTGCGCACTTGAGCTATGGCTGTAACGTCAAGGACCGGCAAACTCTCGGAACCTCAACGGTGAACCATTCCTGGCCCATGGAGCTCAGGAACCAACCACTTCCGATGGCTAAGCGGCTAACATGGCTAACATGCACCCCACCGGTTCGTAGGGAGACCTGCGTCCCCAAGAAGGTGACCTCATCCACCCTACAAAAGGTCTCAGGGCCATCTGCGATCTCCTTGGCCTTGGCCCTGGTCAGGAAGCCTTGGATTTTGCATTTTGCGGCAAAGTGCCCTTTGATTCTCATCGTCACCTCCCACGGCCGAATATGAAACCATTGTCCACACACATGGCAACTATGCCTTTGATGGCTCCTGACACCACTTCCTGCGCAACACAAACCCGGCTACACTTCGCTACATCTTCCAGACGAAGATCACCGAGCGTGTGCGCACTGCCAGTCTTCAGTTCGGCCCCACATGTCTTCTCGGATCATTCACATTGCCAATCCTTTGGCCCTCGGCGAAATCCATAGATGGACTTACGCGCCCAAAAAACCACCCTGGCCTCACTAAGCCCAATTTGACCAAGGCACGATCGTAACAAAATCCGTTCGTGATCTGGAAGCTTATAGTTCAGAAAAGCGGCGCTGGCACTGATGTCGGAACTCCCAATGTCTTTCCAAGGATAACCGAACATACACCACCTGCAGGATCTCCGGACTCCGGACTGATATTCTCACATGAGACGGCATCAGCATTAATTTCCTGACCCGGCTGATACCTTCCACGCGCAACCAGCCGAACCCTTGCCGTGCAAGCTGCTTCGGCCTCCAGCTGAGCCGCTGTGGCCCCTTCCGTTGCAGTGGCGGTGGCCTCTGCAGCAAGACCCTGCTTCTTTACGTTGACCAGCTGCGTTGGGAGAATTTCGGGCATGATGTCCCCCTGCTTCAACCCTAGCATCTCTCGGATTTTAACTTCAGGAAATTCAAAACACACCTTCTGCTCCAGCCTCCTGAGCAGAACCATCGAACCACTTGGCCTGTTCTTGCTCAGTACCCTTGAAGAACACGCTGGTACGCATGACTTCTGCCGAAGCCCTTTCAATAGCCAACAATGTGGTCATGAGTTCCGCATCATTGCTTTCTGTTTCTATGGCGATATCTGCAACTTGGTCCTTGCTGGCCTTTTTGTCCTGAAAGTAGTCCAGATTTCCGTCTGCGGTGACAACGAAAGCATAGCCGCATAGCCCTCTGCGGGACTCTGCGAAGATTCCCAAGTCGATGCCCAAGTCTCGCATCTCTCACGCGTTGCGCGCCCTGCCCTTGTTGGATATCCACACCAGGTCGCCTGAAGTGGTTTCAAACCGCTGCGGCGGTTCCTTTACGATGACCGGGAGTCGGGCCAGGATCAACTCCGCATCGCCGTTCTATTCGATTTGAACCAGCGCTCCATTGGTAGCTCGATCACACCCAGCTCCGCCCTCGCATCACATCAAAGGGGCCAGGATTGATCACACGCACTGCAACCATATCCCCGCGACCTGGAACGGTTCCCTGCCACTTCCTTCTTCTTGTGGCTTCCTACCAAAAATTAGGCCAGTCCTTCTCGACGGAACCTGCCCCTTTACAATGAACTCACGCGCCTTCTCCTTCAGTACACCGCTTGTCGATCGACAACAGACGGATCAAACACCTTCACCCGTCTATGAGGGTGTGGCGCCTCGAGCTTTGTAGTCATTCAATTCAGGTGTGTCCGGGACCGTGTTTACCTTACTCCAAATCCTCATATCCGCTCCAATCTATCTCATCTGGCCCAAAGAGCTCAGCAAGAGGTCATCATCCTTGCGCGCGACGCCAGAACTTTCCTCAAGCTTGAACGGAACACAAACAGTAGCCATTGCTTCACCTTCCAGAAAATCATCGTTTCCAATCTCAGACCGAGACAAAAGCACGGAAGCACCATCGACTTCTGCTGCTAAACCCTGAAACAGATCCCTTAACTGCGAAACATCCTGGCTCCCTTGTCCCCCGTCGCGTCGGTCGCCTCACTACCTTGCGTAAACTTGAGATCTTTGGCCGGCTGGGCTCAGGACTACTGACACTGGCTTGCACGGCATTGCACGGCTGTCGGGAACCTTGGCTGCTGCAGCTGCTGCTGACGCCAGTCAGCCAATTTGCCTGCCTTGGCGATTGTAAAGTACGATATGGATATCCTTGTTCCAGATTCCAGACCAAAATGCGGCGCCATGCCTTCATTGGCTTGAACAAGACTGGGTTGCGCCGCACTCGCGAGATGATTCAATATAGAATCTTGCCCCCCGGATCATTGTGAGCATCTTTCTGGGGCTTGAAAATCACAAGCACAAACGAGGCCCGCGTAGCCTCTGGCGCCTTTTGCCTGAAAACTGGTTGACCGACTTCACGAGCATAGGCCGCTGCGTTGTACGATTTGTGACACCAGTGTAAGGTCCATGACTGAAGAGTGAACTGCATCATGATGTCCCTCAACACAAGATCTTCGCTTGGTCAGGGGTTTGACATTGGCTCGATTAGTCCTAGTGGCCCCGGAGTCTGCTCAACCACACACTTGCATAGCTCTGCTTTCATTTCGTAACGGAGTGGATCTCTAGACCATCTATCTTCGCCTTCCTGCCTGCGCCCCGTCTCTGCATCCTGCACGCATGCGCAACATGTGAGGCGAATCGTTTGTAACGATGTAGAAAATCTCCTTGCCTTCTCCGTGTCCCCAGTGTGAAGATTCCGCGTAAACCCGTAACCCATTTAATGCACTCCATGACCTCTCCTTGCTGGATAAAGGTCATGTCGCCGTCTGCCAAGTCAAACTCACCTTCGTTTGCCGTCTGCCAAGTCAAACTCACTTCGTGGATCTAGGCGACTGCCCTTCCCCTGCTGGACGGATCAACTCGTTGACTCCTGTGTCTGCTTAAGGTCTAAACATACCTTTCCTTCTGACGCATGTGTCCAAGCCATCTGCATGGACTGCCTGTGACCCCTGTGCCCTGTGCTTTTGCTAATGATGAAATTCGTGGACATGGCCGCTATGGATGCATCATCATCAGCGGCACAAGTTGGACTGCTATCACGAAGGCTCTGGCTGCGCACTCCGACGTCTAGCCGCAGAAGCTTTGGCGGTTGCTCCTACCAAAGGCTGTTCCTGGGACGTCACCGCTGCTGCTGTGAGTGTGTGAGGTCTAGGCTGCGCCTTAGATTTGAAGGTTGCCGCTGTCTTAGCATTACCTGCGCTACTCATATCTGCAGCGGTCGCCAAGTCGACCGACCTCGCTCTTCTTAAAGGCCTGACAGATCTGCCTGATTTTTCTCCTAGTAGCTAGTCCCTTACAGTTCGGAGTAGGTAATTACCAACACCCGGTTTTGTTGCGTTCCCTCTGCAGGAAGGTAATCCATCCAGACCTGGAAGAACTGGGTATGTTGAGCCAAAATGCATTTGAGCCTTTATGGGTTAAGGAGCTTAGGAACTTTTAGGGTTAGGAGCTTAGGGTTTAGGGTTTAAGCTTTAGGGTTTAGGGTTTAATGTTTCGTGTGGGTTGTGTCTTGCTTTTGGGTTTTCCAACTTGGGCAATTACTATAGCAGCGAAAGTAGTGAATAGTAGCCAGAGATGTTCTGATCGACCACCTTTAACGGACCAAAAATTCGGCCCCAGCCAAAAGGCAGTTAAGTCTTTCCACAAATTTACCAGCATTTCTTACACGCGTGGCAAAGCTGCTAAGGCCGAATCAGAAGTTTCTTGTCCCCAGCACGGAAAAAATCGAGCGTCCCAATTTTGAAACTTGGTTTGCAAACCTTGCTCGCAGTCGCAGGCTTGCTTGTAGGAGTTCGTCCGATAGCATTTAGGGGTTTATGTCAATGTGAGGCAATGAAGCACTGTGTGCATGAACACAAGCGATTCCTGGAACATTGTTGAATACGTAAGCCTCACAAGCCTCTGGCAAAACCTCATGCACGTGAGGCCCCGCAAGGACACGAAAGCTGCCAACATGGCAGTTGCGCTGCTGGCAGGGCTAACAAGAACTGTTGGCAAATGTACACACGTCACCGCCTGCCTCTCCTTCAATGCCCCGGCTTAGCAGGCTGATTGTCCTTGGCAATGTAACTCACTGAATCCTATTTCTTTCTGTTACCTGCCGTTCTGCAAAACTATCATTACTGCTATTGTTCTTGTTGCCATTGCCCCCATGGGCATGTTGCTTGTTGCTGCTGCTGGAGCTAGTCTTGTTGTTGTTGTTGCTGCTGTTTGAGCTGCTTTTTCTACCGTGGCATGCTGCTGCTGTTGACGTGCTTGTTACTGTTGTTGTTGTTGTTGTTGCTGCTGCTGCTGCTGCTTTCTTCTGCCTGCACTTGCTGTCCTGCTCTGCACGGAATGGCACCAACAAAAAGTCATTGATAACTGCAGCAAACTGATCTTAGTGATCCGTGTTTGATTGGGAACGTCTGTCTGTCCTGTCTGTCACACTGTAGTTTAGTAAACCACGCGCTGGTTTGTCACAAGCAAAGGTTATGTCGGATTGATTGTTTGAATCTCGGGTTTTGGAACACAAACAACATAAATTGCTTCAACACTTTTCAAGCCACTGGCTCCCCAGCCCGGCTTCGGCAAGCCCACAAACTAGAACTTATATGGGGTAATAAGATTTAGGGCCAAGTTTAAGGTTGCCGATTTAAGGTTTTTTGTGTTTTTTTCCTGCGAAGCACGGGCTACAGGCGTCGTGTGGCCTGCGCGTGAAATGGTGTCACCCACCCACCCAACCACCCACCCAGTCCACAGGCGGCAGCTTCCTGACTTCACGCTAGCAGCACCTTAGGGCTTAGGCTTAGGGGCTTCTCAGAAGTTCTGAAGCGCCAGGCAATTTGCAGTAAGCATGGCAAACACCAACAGCTCTCTCCGGAAGCAAGGGGTTGGAATTGAAGTCAAACAAAGACCGACACAGGGGCATCTGCACGCACTACCCAGAACTCAGGGCCAGCAGGCGTTGGTTGGAATTACCCAGTTCGGAGCAACCCGGAGTCGCTAAACTAACATCGCACTCGCCAAAACCTACACTGGCCGAACTTCGGACATGGCTTTGACGCTGCATAAGACGTCTTTCCTTGCCTTTGCTTTTTGCCGTCAGACTTGAGGGTTCGTACGCACACGCTGAGCTGCACTGAGCAGTTGGCGCAGAAGCGCTTGTCTCTAGAAAAGGTCGTCAATGGTACTTTTGGCGTGAACGGATGCACTGATTTCGCGCGTTTTGCAACAGCTGTTGGGTCAATGCTGAGGCGCAATGTGTGAGCACTTGCGTGTCTTTTCGACAAAGCATGTGGATTCGGGTCGTTTGGTTCGCAAGTTGAAAGAGCTGCTGCGACGTTTAGACTCCGCCCTCAGAGACACAGCGGCGCCATTTCTTCTGATGAATGAGATGCGTTCCACGGACAGGCGACTTCCGTTCCTGGGGAATTGGGCGACCCGGATGAGGCGCTGCTGCCGACCAATGCTCAAATGTATTGCCTGTCGAAGCAAAGGTTCCTCACCGGCAGGAGACGTTCATAGCGTTTGTCCGTTTTTGGCAGACCGAAACTCAGAAAGGAAATCTACGCAGAGAACCAAGTCTCAAGCAGCTATGTGCATTTTTGTTGGGGGCTTTCTGATATTATTGATTACCACATCCATCAAGGTTTCTTATTGTTGAGCCGAATGGTTTGAGCCAAGTTGGCGAAATACACTCCAAATTAAAACGCAAGTATCAACATCATAGGTACAAGGATGCATGATGCCCATCACAAGTTACATTAAGTGAGACCCTTGCAGAAGTACAGCACAGCAGTCGCGCAACCTTCGTTTTCACAGCGAGGGGATTCCAAGTCCACAGCTTCAGTGGCCAACGCGAACATCCGTGCGATGCCCACGCGGGTCCAAACACGAACATGGCCGGGATAACCCAAGCAGGCGGGTTAAGGACTAGACCTAGCACAGTCAGCGCTGCGCATGCACGGGAAACCATATCTAGAAAACCTAACCCCTATGATGGACTGTTGTCCCAAGAGAATATCTCAAGTTTGGATCATTAGCGGTCACAACGCGGGCATTGTGCAAGCAGCGGTTGCTGCAACACGGGCTGGGTGGGTGGGTCAAAATTTTTCTGGCCAAGAGCCACACACTGCAAACGTCAAGGCACGGTTCATGCTTGTCCATTTGTCAAATGTTGCCTGCGCGACTCTCAAGAAAAGTTTTTGTTTTTCCTTAGGCGCAAAAGACAAATTGGCTCAAACAAATTTTGCCCCACATGCAAAATTTAACATCAACTCAACAATAAAACACTCTCCACTTGTGCGGGGACGAAATGCTTATTGTTGAGCCGAATGGTTTGA
>CAJNIZ010000779.1:0-24502 GCA_905231905.1 Symbiodinium pilosum | reverse complement strand
TGGGTTGCTGTTAAGGAACTTAAATTAAGTTACTATATTGGGGAAGCCCTATTATTTACAATATATACCCATTATGGTAACTTAATTTAAGTTCCTTAACAGCAACCCAGATTATTTGGGTCCTCGGACCCTATATCTTACTTATATTTGGAAATGACGACCCTAGCAGTGCAAAGGAAGGCTGCTGCAAAGACTTAGGTTAAGGAGAGTAGGGCTTAGGGCTTACCTAGAAAGCCAGTTACCCGTAATAATAGGCAACTTTCCCCTAATTTCCTATTACTTTGGGTTAAAGTAGCCCATTATTATGGGTAACTAGGCTTTCTAGGTAGGAGTTAGGGGAATTGGGGTCGGGGTTTAGGAGAGTAGTGCTCAGGGTTTAGGAGGGTAGGGTCTTGGGGTTCAGGAGAGTAGGGTTTATGGGTTAAGGAGGCTGTTTTGGTGGCTCGGGCGTTAGGTCGGGAGACCATGCTGGGATGCTTGCTCAAAAGCATCTTGCTATTGCATGGTCCTTCCATATGCGAACCTGCAGTACCTACCGGACTTTGTCAGTAATTGCATGTGAGGGCTAAGTAGTAAAAACGCTACACCCTAAACCCCTAAACCCCTAAACCCCTAAACCCCTAAACCCTAAATCCCTAAAACCCTAAACCCTAAACCCCAAACCCTAACCCTCTACCTAAGGATCCCTACTAAGGGCCAACCCTTTCTAAGGTCCAAGCTAAGTCCCAAGGAGCAAGGAAGGCCTGAGTACCCACCCTAAACCCTAAACCCTAAACCCTAAACTTAAGGGGTTAGGGTTTAGGGTTCAGGGTTTAAGGGTTTGAGGGTTTAGGGTTTGGGGTTTAGGGTTTAAGGGTTTATAGGGCTGAGGGTTTAAGGGTTTAGGGCAATTAGGGGCCATGTATCCCCGATTAGAGGGTACCAGGAGGCCCCCTCGGATCTGTCAGCCAAAAACCCTCCTACTGCCCTTAGGTTAGGGTTTGTATTGTTGGTACTTAAGCCCTGGTAGAGGGTGGAGGGTCTAGGAGAGTGCCATGTTTCTATGTCTGTTCTCTCCCATGCTTAATGCTCAATATTCGGGTCTTATACAGGCCCATATAGACACTGGACCCTCAACGCGCCCTGAACCCGACGCCGAATGCTAAGACATCGCCCTGACCCCTCAACCTACGGCAGGCCTTCCGTTGTGCAGCCTCCCTGTACCTCATCTGACTCATGAGGTTGCATGCCCCCTCTTACGAGTTCTGGGCCACCATTCTACCTACTTTCCCTAAACCCTGATCCCGAAACCCTCAACCCTAAACCATGCAATCTGGGTGCTTTAGGGCTTGGGTCTACGGTTTAGGGTACCTTTGGGCCCTAAAGTCGGCAAATGACCCCTGAACCCGAAGTCTACGTTGAGAGATTTGCAACCGTGGAAATATAGGATCCCTGAGGGTCCAGGGGCCAAAATAAGAGGGGCTTTAAAGGGGTTATAGGGATATATATAGAGTTTAGGGTTTAGGGTCCAAGGACCCAAATATTAATAGGATTTTAGGGCCCAAATCCTATACTATTCATGGTATTTCAAAGGTCTCGGGCAGGTTTCTGTTTTTAGGGTTTGAGGCAGTCAAGCGGGCATCGCGAAGCTGGACTTTCAAGTTGGGTGGGCGGCATTTCACTGTTGTCAGTCTTGAATGCACGAGGCCTATGTGGTTTGGGCGTGAGCTTTTGGCGAACCTGACTACCCCTTAAGGGTCCAAGGACCCAAATACCAGGGCTTTAGGGCCCAAATACCATGAGCCATGGAGCTTCAACGCGGAGGGCCGGCACATGCGAACTTTTACATCTTCAGCGTGAACCTAGACCTTCATAATTCCTTCTATAGCATGGTATCTTGGGGGCCTAATTCCAAAATAGTTGTATATATGTGGGCCCGCTGGGGCTGTCAACCCTACACCTTACCGGATTTTTTATAGAACGCCAGTAGCCAATGATTAAGGTCTACTTTCCCCGAATTTCCTACTTTAGGTTACAGTAGCCCATCATTTTGGGCAACTAACAAACAACATATTTTGGGTAACTCGTCTTTCTGAATGGTTACTTGGAGCCTTCAAGGTTAAACCCTGCACCCTAACCTTTTAACCCTGAACCCTCTTCCCTGAACTCTTACACCCTAAGCCCTAAGACCTAAGCCCTAAGACCTAAACCCTGAACCCTAAACCCTAAATGACCCCTAAACTCTAAACACTCAACCCATCTCAACCCTAAACCCTAAACCCCTAAACCCTAAACCTCTAAACCCTAAACCCCTCAACCCTCGACCCCTAAACCCTAGAAACTCAACCCTAAACCCTACGGCCATAAAATCTCACCCCTAAACCCTCAACCCTAAACCCTCAACCCTAAACCCCTAAACCCTGAAGCTAGGCTTACAGAAGCGCGCTCAAATGCAGTCTAGGGGTTTAGGGCCTACAGTGCTTATAGGGCTTGTAGGCCTTATAAGGCTTACAGGGTGTAGGGTTTTGGGCACGTAGGGTTTAGGGCTTCCAGGCTTTAGGATTTAAGGTTCAGGGTTTATAAGTTTCAGGGCTAAGGGCATAAGAGTAAGGTTTAGGATTTTAGGGGCTGATAACGCTTCAGAAGTTGGAGGTTTAGGTTTCAGGCAGTTGGTGGATTGCCGGACTCTTGCACCCAGTCTTATCAATTATCAAGAACAATGACATGTGTGATCAGCAAACAACGGTTGTAGCAAAAGACACAGCAATGCAGGACATGTAGCAGGTTTTACTCATACTCCCTCTCATTGCGTTTGGTCTGAAGCCTTTGAAACGCAGACTCTGGGAAAGGTGAATCTGTCATCTTGTTTCAAGATGTCATGTGAGTAGCGTTTTGTTTGGTGGTTGAACCCAGTAAGATATTATTCCTCATATATAAAATAGTATACCCCAAAAGGAGGATAGAATCTTACTCTATATTGGGTAGCATAGCATCCCCAAATAAAATACTACTCATGTGGCTCTCCAGGAATGGTTGAAATTCATCTTGCAAAGCTGCTTGAAGACACTGGTTCACTCCGATGGGGTAGTCGTTGAAAGGGTTTAGGGTTTAGGGCTTAGGGTTTAGGGTTTAGGGTTTAGGGCGCAAGGTAGAGACCCCCAGAGGGTCCACATATACAACCATTAGGGAATTGGGACCCATAATCCCTTCTATAGTATGGTATCTTGGGGGGCCTAATTCCCTAACAGTTGTATATATGGACCCTCTGCATAAGATAGAGACCATACTCTCCCACAAGCGTTTTGCTTCCTCAAGGTTTGCATTCTTGGACGACCCGGCCAGATGCTAACCCCTTTCCCTAGGCCCTCACCCATCTTCCCGCTAAAGCTCCTCGGAGTAAGGAAATTCATAGGATCTGCTTGGAGGAAGCGTCTGACTTTTATAGTTAGCTTGACTGCAGCCATTCTATGGCGCATGGCGTGGTACGTTTACTTACTAAGACCTCTTGACCCTTCAAATAGGGTATACCTTCGACCCCCAAAGAGCTTCAGTTTTAGGACCCTATGATATAAGTCTTGATATCGAATCCCAAACATGAAGGTCCTTGCAGTTTAGAGTATAACATACATAAGGTGGCCAACGGTATCCTCCATGCACAATTGTAGGGCCATAACAGCTGACAGTGCGGGTACCCAAGTATAAGGCCTTTAGGTAGCGAGCATAACATTTTGGACCTAAACCCACATTACTAAACTCTAAACCCTAAAGACTACTTGAGTGTCAGGACCTGCCAAAGGGGTTCAAAGCCCCTGCAGGATAGGTACATTCAGCGCTAAAGTCTATACATGATCCGTACGTTGAGCTGCAAGATCTGCAAGCAGCACCCCCTAAACCCTAAACCCCATGTTGAGCCAAAATTCGGTAACTCCTACCTATTTCAAGCCCGCGCAATTTGACCTAGTTGGGCTACTTGGGAATTTCTTTTTGTACGGGGACCCCTTATATCACACAGCAAGCCTATGTCTTTCTGCATCTTCTGTAACAATCAGAATTCAAAAGGGCCCCAAATTTAGATTCCTCAGCCCTCACCCCTGAACTCCTAGAACCTAAGCCCCAGAAACCCTAAACCCCCAGACCCCTAAACCCCTAAATCCCTAAACCCTGTTCCCCGGAATCCTTATAAACCCTAATCCCCGATAAACCCTAATCCCCGAACCCCTAAACCCTAAACCCCGAAACCCTAAACCGTAGGCCGCTAGCCACTAAACCCCGAAACCCTAAACTTACTGAGGGTTAGTAGGGGGTAAGGGGATAGATTATATGCAGATTACGTAGGAATTATATTCACTTCTTCCTTGCCACGAGCCAGTAAGTAAACCTTAAACCTAAACCCGAAACTCTAAGACCTAAACCCTAAACCCTGAACCTCTCTCAACTGGGTGAGTCACATCTGAGTACGGCGTGCATCTTCAACGGTGCGACTGCCACTCCAGACATCGAGGGCCCAATGGCCTTATATAGGACTTAGGGTTTAGGACATAGGGTTCAGGGTTTAGGATATAGGGTTTAGGCTTTAGGATGTAGAGTTTAGGGCTTAGGGTTAAGGATTGAGGGTTTATGATTTAGGGTAAACGGTTTAGGGTTAGGGTTTAGGATTAGGATTTGGGGTTGGGCTGGAGAACTTTGATATCCCAATTGTAGACACTACCCACTTAAGACCCCATGGATGCAAGTCCATCCGTTGAAGTCATCACGGCTTCCTAACAATGAACCCCTCCAAAAAGCTTAAAAGTTACGGCCATGTCGTGGTAAACATGGGAACGGAACAGGGAATGAAAACGGCAACTTATTGGCTGAAAACCACTCACCCGCTAATAACGCCTATTCTTATGGATTTTTAATGGTACTACATTGGCAATAAATTTGTTCCTAGCGGCGTGGGAGGATTAATGCTGGGGGGACTGAATTTTCCAGCTTAGCTTTGCATCTGGATATTTCAACTTTGGCAAAATGTCCTGTTGAGGGATGTGTGGGCCTAAATAGGCTGTGAGGTGTGTAATGCTGTAGTTCTAAGGGTTATGGGGGCGAAATACTCCGAACTGCGCAGGCTTCCACGGTACTTCATGTGTTGGCGCTACACTTGAGGCCTCTGTCCTTTCCTAACCGAAACGAGCATAATGTTGGGGGTCCATCAAAGTTCAACATCACTTCAGCAATATTACTTATACCCTGAACCCTAATCCCAAGGGCTATACCCTAAACCCTAATCCCAAGGCTATACCCTAAACCCTAAACACTATAAACCACAAGGGAATAGCTTTGGTCATTCTTCGGGCGTCTACGTCTTATAGGAGCTTCGGGGCTGAGTTTCTGCTTCCAGGTTTACGGGAGTTCGGGCTCCAAAGACTACAAATGGCAGTTTCCCTAAAGAGGGGGACCCCAATATAGACCACATAATACTATAATCCTTACTATAGGGAGCCCCAATATGGTACCCCTGATTTTGGGAAACCCCCAAATACTGTCTGCCACGCACTTGGGCTATTAAGGTTGTCATGGAAACCCTAAATACCGAACTTTAACTCCTGAAGCCTAAAAATCCTCAATCACATTGAAACCCGGAAGTCTAGACCCTCAATCCCGAACCCTGAATCCTAAACCCGAAATCCGCGACCCTAAGCCCGAAACCCTGCATCTCAAATCCGTAAACCCAAAACACCATATGTCCCCAAATGTAACACCATATATCCCCTTTTAGAGGGAGACATGTTAGAACAGCAATATATCCCCAAACACACCCACATATGTATACATATATATGAGTTACTGTCAATTTGTCCCATATAATAATGGACATGAGGTCCTTATCAATTCGGGACTAAGTTGGGGACTCAACTACAGAAGCTAAACATTCACAGTAGCTCATAAATACCCCATATCCCCTTAACCCTAAACCCTAAACCCTAAAATCTAAACCCTAAGCCCTAAAATCTAAACCCTAAACCTTTATAAACCTTTAATATAAACGGCATGTAGAACCGAGCCGCTCCGAATCATGCGGAAGCTCCGTGATTCGTCGCTGGGCACGAGAATCGTCAGCACCTTACTTGGACCCTACGGGCCCAGAGCACAGGTTTCGGGTTTCGGATTTGGAGTTTAGGGTAATGGTTATTAGGTTTCTATTGCAAGGGCCCTATAAAGTATAATGATTGTGGTATATACTGGACCCTTCAGGCGAGGGTCAAGCGAATACCTAAACCCTAAACCCTCAACCACGTGGTATCCTCATCTTTATGGGGTGTCTCGGGAGAATATCGCCGTACATGGAGGGTCAGAAGCAGTTGTTGAAAACAAAGTTCAGGGTTTAGGGTTTTGTTTCAATAGTAGGTACCTTCCTTAAGGGTAAGTACAAGCTATACGCTTACCTCCAACCTAGGGCCATTGGGGTTAGATGATAAGAAGTGTTGAGGGTCCGCAGGTCCTAGAGAATCTGAACAGCTCGTAACTAACTAATCCCTAAACCCGGAACCCTAAACCGTGAACCGTAATCCCTAAACCATAATCCCTAAATCCTAAACCCCAAAACATATGTGTACAATAGCAAAGGTAACCCCTATAATTCCTGCAACAAGAGTATATTCGTAGGGTCCTCATGTTGAGTCTTGGGGCCCCTAAACCCTAAATCCTAAACCCTAAATCCTAAACCCTATAACCTAAGCCGTAAACCCTATGACCTAATCCCTAACCCTATGACCTAAGCCCTAAACCCAGTGGGAGATGCACCTCAATTCTTCGATGCGCCCTGTGAAATTCCTCGTATGCCATGAGGCTTTGCAAAGCAACCACTGTTTTTTTTTGTTTAATCGGACCTTTTCTCCTCAGCCAATGTCCGAGGAAATGTGACAACGCATGTTCCCTGCAGGTCGGCCCTGTTTAGGGTTTAGGGTGTATAAACCGTACAAGAAACATCACAGCCTGCTGAAGGCCCTAAACCCTAAATCTTTTGGGGACTGCACTATGGTTGTCTGCGATCAAAATACTAATGCAATATGCTTTTGGGCCTCACTGGGGTTTTGGGCTTTACCTGTGTGGGCTTAGAAAACCCTAAACCAAGGTACCTGGGCCAAGGCTACCGGGCTCCTGGTCGAGTCGAGTGTGAGGGACCCTATTAGTACAGTATAGGTCCACACTCCAAACCTGGGCTTAGCATTTAGCTGGGCAATTTAAAGCGACCTCACTTGACCTAACCCTAGATGGTGGTTTATATGGGGAATAGTACCGAAATGACCTTAAATTGGGAATTGAAATCATTCTAAATCAGCGTTTGGCATACCTTTTCGAGGATCCATGACAAGATTCTGACGGCCATTGTATGGCTTCTAGGACTATATGGAAAATTCCATACAGAAGGACCCCAATCTAGACCCCTAAATACTATAATCCTGATTAAGGGGACCCCAGGAAGATGACCTATCATCTTAATTTTCCAAACTCCCTCAATAAATGTACGCAGTGTAGGAAATCCCTGTGACTTTGCAAGCAGGCCCACGTCGCAAACACTGCACCGCAAAGACCCGCCCAATCCTGAACACCCTCAACCCAAAATGAAGTGTTTAGGATTTAGGGTTTTGAGCTTAGGGTTTTGAGGTTTTTGGATTTACCTAGAAAGCCAGTAGCCCATAATTATAGTCTACTTTGGCCTGATTTCCTACTACTCTGGCTTAAGGTAGCCCATTATTATGGGTAACTAACCCTGAACCCTAAACCCCAATCCAATTATTTCAGTTAACTAGGCTTTCTAGGTAAGGTTTAGGGCCTAAACTCGAACTATTATGGGTAACTAGGCTCTCTAGGTAGGGCTTAGGGGTTAGGGACCAAAGACAGCAGAGATTCCTCGGGGAGCATCAAACGAACGGCTTCAATCTCCCCAGGATTGTCATCCAGAAATACGAAGGCCTGCTGCAGGCTCTGTTTTGGGGTTTAGGGTTTAGGGCTTAGGGTTTGGGGTTTAGGGTTTGGGGTTTAGGGTTTAGGGTTTAGGGTTTTGGGTTTTGGGTTTAGGGATTAGGGTTTGGGAATACTTGCGTCTGATTAGTGGATGGCAGGCTGGATTCTTTGAGGAACTCTACACCCTAAACTGGGTTGCTGCTTAGGAACTTAAGCTAAGTTACCACATTATGGGTATGAAGGTTTAGGGTGTAGGGTTACCATACTGGGTACATATAGCCAACAATTGGGTTTTCATACTTTCGTCGCTTAATTCAACTTCCTTAACAGCAACCCACCCTAAACCCTAAACCCTAAACCCCGCAAGCCGAAACCTTCCTTTACGAATGTCTGAAGAGGGCGTTGCTGGGTAGGAGAGGCTTCTATCAGGGAAGGCTCCCAAGGACATATGCAAACTAGGAGGCTTTGGGTTTACGGCTTAGGGAGGCAAAGCGGGAACCAAAAGAACAAATTTACCCTAAGAGTCCAAGGACTCAGAAAGTAGGGTTTTATGGCCCAAGTACCATAAATAGTATAGTATTTGGATTCTAAAAACCTTTTTTTTTGGGTCCTTGAACCCTCGAGGTTAGGGTTAAGGGCAAAGTAGGAACCCGAAGAATTACAGATCCTTCTGTCATGTTCGGCGCAGGACCTTTCAGCTTGAATCTCCCGCAACCCCGCTGGTTGTCTTTGCCTGGACGTGGTGTGTTTCAAAGATCCTTCAGGGGCGGGTCAGGGGTTTCCAAAATGGGTCCTTTTGAGGAGGATATTCCATGTAGGATGTCACTATCCCTCCAGACTTTATCATAACACAAATCGTATCATATCCAAGAATGATACAGTTAAAGACCTTCTGAGAGAACCCGGATGATGAACCTAAGACGCTAGAGCCACAATCCTAGACAATATGAACCATAAACCCTAAGCCCTAAACTTGAAGCCCTATGGGCGAGAGTTCAAACACCTATGTAGCATGGAGCTACGGCCCAAATGCATTCCCATTTATATGGGTGGTTGAGGGTTGAGGGTTTAGCGGTTTGGGGTGTATCATCGGAACAGGAATTGTGACGATCATGGTTCCTACACCCTCCATAAGCACTAAGCCCTGAACCGAAGGCTCATTATATTCTCACCAAGTCCCGTATTCATATACCCTACAACCCCGTAAAACAACATGTAATTCCAAACCCTAAACCCTAGGTTTCCATGTCACTTTAATCTCCATGATGTGTCTTACATTTTTAATCCCTCACTCCTGAACCCTAACCCCAAACCTTAAAACCCTGAAATCTTAAGCCTGAAACCCCCAAAAACCCCAACCCTCAACCCTAAACCCTAAACCCGTAAACCCTAAAGTCTAGGAGACCCAGAGGGCCCACATATACAACCATTAGGGAATTGGGACCCATAATTCCTTCTATAGTATGGTATCTTGGGGCCTAATTCCCTAATAGTTGTATATATGGACCCTCTGGGAGAACCCTACCTAGAAAGCCAGTTACCCACAATTATAGGCAACTGTCCCCTAAATTCCTACTACGTTGGGCTAAAGTAGCCCATTATTATGGGTAACTAGGCTTTCTAGGTAAACCCTAAACCCTAAACCCTAAACAGTAGTCTCCATTTTCTTTTCCATTATCCCTATGTAACTCCCCTAAACCCTAAACTCCTAAACCCTAAGCCCCTAAACCCTAAACTCTAGGAGATGCGGCACCTCGAGACCGAGT
The DNA here is from genome assembly GCA_905231905.1 of Symbiodinium pilosum. Classification (NCBI taxonomy): domain Eukaryota; class Dinophyceae; order Suessiales; family Symbiodiniaceae; genus Symbiodinium; species Symbiodinium pilosum. The sequence goes on along the minus strand of CAJNIZ010000779.1, from coordinate 14,810 downwards.
TGTAGTTCGGAGGCCAGACGTCGCAGGCTCGCAACTTTGGAGCCCCAATGGATCTGGGATCCAAGGGGATAGGGGTTTGTGGATGCATAGGGCTTAGGGTTCAGGGTTTATGGGTTTAAGGTTTGTGGGTTTAGAGTTCTAGGTTTATGACCGGTTTAAGGGTTCAGGGTTCAGGGGCCAGATGAAGGTGCTACAAGGGTTACAAAGGCAAATCTGAGGGTTATTTAGATGGCATATTGGTTCAGAGTTTAGGGTTTAAGGGTTTAGGCTTCAGGGCCGCAAGGTTTAGGGTTTTGGGTTTAAGGGTTCAGGGTTTATAGGGTTTAGGGCTTAGGGCTTCGGGTTTAGTGCTTAAGGTTTAAGGTATATAGTGGTTATATAGGGATTACATAGAGATATGCAAAGGTTGTATACAGAGATATAAGTGTAGATAGGGGCCAACAGGATACTTAAGGATATAAGGCCCTTCAAGATATGCTCTGAAGCCCTAACATGATTTTCAGGGTTTCAGGGTTTAGTGCTTCAAGGTTTGGCGGTATAGAGTTTTAAGGGTTCAGGGCAGGGATAAACAGAGGAAATAAAGGTGCAGGGATGTACAGGAACATCTAGGGGTTGCATAGATGCGGACATATAGCGTTGTATGTATGTATGTATGTATGTATGTATGTATGTACATACAGATATGCACGTATTTATAGGGACATCTACATAAGGAAATGTCGGGATAGGTACGGAGACCTAGGGGACACATTGGTAGATGTGGATATATGATATATATCATCTAGGGATCGAGGGTGTCGGTATAGTATGCAGGGGCATGTAGGGTGTTTAGGTGGTGTGGGGCTTTGGGTTCAGGGTTAGCAAAGATCAGGCGACAACAGGCACAAAAGCTGTATCCCGATATCTGGAATCTTGGGCGCTAAACCCTACGTCCTAAATCCTTAAGCTGCATCCAACTGGAAGGCAGGATCTCCAATGTTATGCCTACTACAGGCGCCTTTGTTAAATACTCTTTTGGAGGCATTCTACGAGCCTTGTCCTGTGGGCTTCCCACCCCTATAGAAAGGGGGCAAACCCCTTAGACCTCCCTAAGGCCCCCTAAACCCTAAACCCCTAAGACTGGGACATTGGGTAAACCCCATCCTTCCCAGCATCCATCTGGGACACTGCCAAAACCACACTGCCATCAACGGTGCCGGAGTTCTGTTCTCAAACTGTCGTTGAGAACCCGCTTTTCCAAAAACTTACACGGAGAGTGCGCAGCATCTTGTCACTCATGAACCCAGAGGGTCTACATATACAACTATTAGGGAATTAGGCCCTAAAATACTATACGATAGAAGGACTCATGGATCCCAATTCCCTAAGGGTTGTATATGTGGACCCTCTGGGGAAGGGTGAAGGTGAGGTAGTGTATCACGTAACTGCTTCCATCCGTCACCCTGAAAGACCTGGACGTCATAGTCCTGTGCATAAAAGCGGACAGTCACTTCAGCCCTATTACCCTAAGAACCCTAACTCTAAATACGTAAACCCTAAACAAACCCTAAACCCTAAACCCTTGCTTGGTTGCCTATACGTGTCTGCCCACCGCACCACAGCCATCCAGCTGAAAGATTTGGCAGGCGGTGCAAACGCCTCCCCATGGCGGGTTGCTTCCAACAAATGCTGGAGGTCACCACACTCGCAAAGTTCCATCACCACTGCATCTTCCAGAGCCGTGTTGACGCTGACAATGTTTGGGTGGTGGTTCTGCTTTAGAACCCCAATATACCCTAAACTCTAAACCCTAGCCCAAATCCTAAATTGTAGTTTCCATTTTCTTTTCCAAAATCCCCATATTCCCCCAACATAACCCTAATATTACCAACGGAGGACCTCCGGTCTGTCGATTGCGTTTGACATCTCAGGGTCTTGTAATATAGAATCCCGTATATAGTAGTTTCCCAAACTAGGGGACCCCCAAAATGGAACCCCATCCTTGTTGTAGGGACCTCCAAAAAGGCAGCCCCAATAATTTTGGGAAACCCCATATACGGTTAGGATTTAGGGATTTGGGTTTTGGCTTGGGGTTGACTGGCTACAGGGACTCCCAAACAGCGCTTTAGGGTTTAGGGGTTTGGAACTAAGTTGTAAACCCCAAGCCCCAGATACTGTGATAGATTTCATTGCATGTTGATTTCTTGCAAAAATCCCACCCACACATGAAGTTTCCTTGCATAAGCCTCGCACATGCCGATAACAGTAGCAAGTATACTTCCATGTATTTGCGAGGTCCCCTAAGAGCCCACAGCATAATCATTCTTGGAAGAGCTGAACCGAAAAAAACTGCTATTTCTTTCGTTACAAAACCAACCCCATATCAGCTGTAGTCTAAACTCCTACTATCGCCCTCATAACCCCAAAAAACACTCCCCTATAGAATCCCCTATATAACAAACCTTCAAGGAGTCTAGACTGCAGTTCATGTAGGGAAGTGCCCTTTGGGCTAACTTTGGTCTAGTGGCCTGCCATGCAGAAAGCTGCTCACGTCGCAGCGCCATGTCGCCTGCGCTTCGATACGCTGGTCTTGGTAATTTTTCAGTATAACCCAGAGGGTCCATGTACCTAATAATTAGGTACTTAGGATTTGGGTAATAGTAATTGTTGTACAGGTTTTGGGTAAGTGTATGATTATTGGGTACTTGGACCCTTAGGGTAATGGGGTGGGTCCAGGTACGTAGGGGAATGGGGTTTAGGGATTTAGAGTTTAGGGTTTAGGGTTGAGGGATCTCACCCTTGGCCCAAAACTTCCTAGTTTACGTCATGCTGGTGTGTGCATGTAATGGTAAAACATTCTGGCAGTGTAGTAATTCAGTGATGTCGTAATGGAGTAGAATGGGCTTTGGCATATTGAGTTTGGGGTATTGGGCTTGAGGGGGCATTCAGCCGCGGATGCTTACACAAACCCTAACCGCGCGCGTATCAGGGTTTATAGACTTTGAACCGTAGGAAAGTTACCCCCAAACCCTACAAATTTGAGATTCAAAACTCAACCTTAAACCTTTAGCCCTCAAAACCTAAATAAACCCTAACCCTAAATCCTACACCCTAAATCCTAAGCCCTAGACCCAGGACCAAGAGCCCTAGACCCTAAGTCCTAAACCCTAAATCCTAATCCGTAGACACCGGACGGATCCTAAGCCCTAAAGCCTAATCTTCTTCAAACACTGCCACCTCTGCGATCGGTGAAGACTCGCAGCACATCCTCCTGTTGGGGGCGTTGGAGCTTCGGGTTATAGCTGCAGCGCACGGTTAGGATTTAGGATGTCAGGGTTAGGATTTACACAATAGGGTTTCGGGAGTCTAGGGTTTAGGGCATGCGATAATCAAGGGTCCCATTTTGGGGGCTCTATACATAATAGGGAGTGTAATATATTCAGGTATATGTGGCAAGCTCCTCATTTTCGGAAACTGCTATGTGGAAGTTCTGTCCAATTTTAAGAGACATGACGACGTGAACTTGAAGCTAGCACGGCGTAACTGTCCCTGTCCTGAGGCAGAAATTTTAGTGTTTGCCGCGTGGGAACTGTATGAAAAGCGTGGGGCACATACTGTCGGTGAACAAAACCCTGCATTGCATGAGCCCTTATTTACCAAAAGCCGAAGGAAAGCGTGTCTAAACTGTTGGCCATGAAGCCTGTTTAGGATGTAGGCAAACGGTTAAGGGTTTTGTACATGACGCATAGCTCAGGAGGACCACCCACCCGGTAATAGTGGTATAATAGGAATATAAGAGGACCTTAATATGATCCTTATTATCCCTTACAATCACTATTACTGGGTGGGAGGTCCACCTAACCCCTATATCCTAAAACCCTAAATACGAAATCCTAAAACCCTAAACCCGTACAGTAAACCCTAAGCCCTAACTATCAACAAAAGCGTTTGCTGCGTCTGAGCAGAGACTGTGCTGCCAAACCCACCCCCCCGTAGATCTGTTTTTCTCCAACCCTCTGCTCGGGCGGCTCTACGTCTAAGAGTTTAGGGTTATAGGGATCAGCATTTGGGGTTTAAGGGCTTGAGGTTTAGGGATTAGGGATTAGGGTTTAAGGGTTTTGGGCTTAGGTTTCAGGGTTTGGGCCCGAAAGCCTATAAACAGAACTAGGTTGGGCTGTTTGGAGCCTTAGGGTTTTCTTCTCAGGCAGAAAGCGAGCACATGAGTATCGTGGGTTTCCCCGCCCGCTGCCCCCCACATACTACCCCCATTGTACTTAGGGCATTCGGGTTAACAACCTAACCCCACAACCCTAGACCCTAATGTATATGTGTATGCACTAATTAGTGAAAACATCTCTATATATATATATATGTGTATAATATATATATATATAGATGAACACATTTAGGACCCCACCCCATCTCCCCCCGTTACGCCGCCCACTAAGCTAGGGCTTTTGAAGATTTAGGGGTTTTAGGGTGTGAAGAAGGGGGGGTTAAACACACCCCTTAAGTCCCCCCCCTTAAGCCCCTCATTCCCGGCCCAAGAACCGTTTTTTGCACCTCTCGGGGTGTTCAGGAACAAAGCCTCCAGGTTCTCATCAAGGACTGGCGCCTCCCGGGCTTCTAGGAGCCTTCCAAAATCCTTCGATGAGATTGTATTTCGGGACCCAGCCCCACACAACATCGTGCAAAGGCCGCGACAGTGTAAGCACCTGGGTCTGCTTTAGGGCTCCATCCCTCCGCCCTGCCCTACAATAAACCTTCAGACCCCAAACCCAGACCCTTCCCCCCAACCGCACAGCATCGAGCCTGACTTGACCCCAGCCGGAGAGGCCGGGCCAAAGCATAGGGTTTCGGGTTTAGGGTTTACTTAGGGTTTAGGGTTGGGCTTGTGTTACAAGAGTTTGCACTGCAACTGATGTGAAGTTACCAGTTATCAAAAACCTCGCAGGCCTCCCTCCCAGACCCGCTGACACCCGACGCCGACGCAGACAGAGCAGTCGCACGCGCGTCTTATGCACTTTTGTCTTGCACGGCTACGCTGAGGGTTTGGGGCTACTAGGCCTCATAAACTAGAGCTTGCGTTTCGCCATTTACAAATCCTTGCAACAGGTTGTACACACCGCATTCGTCTGTGAGTGCCCATTTATGTCTGCACTTGACCCTTGCGCTAAAAATTTACAGCTCCTCCCTGCCCCACTGTTTACCCCGCGCTCGGTTACCTAGCCTGGATGCAAGCACTAGGCGTGCGCGTGTGTCTAGTATATCTTTATATCCCTAGGGATCCAAATAGACCAATGTAGGTAATATCTACAGTCTTTGAGGCCCAATGTAGGTATTATTTTCATACTTGGATCCCTAGGGTATATATCCAAATGACCTTCCGGGCTTATCCTGAGTCCTGCAACTGCATCTGGTAGACCACACTCTTGGGCTTGGGCTCTACAGGGTAACGGTTTAGGGTTTAGGGGTTTAGAGATTTAGGGGTTTAGGGTTTAGCGTTTAGGGTCCTTCAGTTTGGCACCCCCAAGTCTCAGTCAAGGTTTCAGGCTTAGAGTTTAGGGTCCGTTAACATCTGAATCCTAAACAACACAGAAAGCAAGCTCCTCTTCATTTCGCGATGCGAGGCACACCAGCCGGCCGCTGGCCTCTCCCATCCAAGAAATTGTATGCCCTCTGGAGCAAACAGGTGGGTTTAGGGTTTAGGGTCTAGGGCTAAGGGTTGTCCGAAGTACGGTCCCCTTTGGGGTCCCGGCCCTTAATATCTAGGGGCTATAATTTTGATCTCCGAAATTGAAACAACATTCTTGAAGGCATTAGGCCGGCCCTCCTCAAGATCTCATAAGGAAATCACACCTGTGCAAACCCTCTAAACCCAAAACCCTAAAGTTTAGGGTTCAAAATTTTTTCCCTCCGCATCGAGGTATACAAGCAACACCTACTTTGGGCCCCAAAGTCTAGAAATGAGCCCATTTTTCTAAACTCCTGGTATCCCCCTTAATAACACCGATTATAGTCCCTCTCAAGAAGTTTAGACTATAGCTCAAATACTATCACATTTGGGCCATTTGAACTCCTGGGGTGGAGAGACCGTTGTGAAAACAAAGCAGACGCTTCATCAATAAGTCGATTCCGCTTGGCCAAAAATTCGTTCTATTACGAACCATTGTCATAGTCGTCATCATCATCGTCATCATAATCATGATGATCATCATTATCGCTAGCCAACATTTGCGAATATGTTTTCGCCTCGATTGTGATGTCATGTATTACGCCTGTGTGGTTCAAGTAGAACCTCACTCACATTGGAGCCTCCAAATATGTGCCTTGACATAGCTACGTCCATTCGCGCATCTGCTTTTGATAGACAGAGAACGCATTTGGAAATCTAGTGTCACAACCTTCAACACTTCCCGTCTTACCCCGAACATTCAAGCACGCAGTAAACATATACGCGCCGATCATTTATGCTACCGTTGACATGTTCGACATCACAGGCCTTAAAAGCCCACAAGCCCTGGATATACTTGTAACCCATTTGAGGTAGAGACTAAAATCCCAGTATCCCCCCCTAAAATCCTCCCCTAAATAATCCCCTATATAACCCACTTCAAGGAGTTTAGATTAGAGCTCATTCGAAAAAGAACATGGTTCCATACAACTTACAACCCCTAATGAATGCGTTCTGCGGACTGTCCAGGTGAAGGCACCCTAAACCCAAAACCCGAAATCTCAGCCCCGTCACCCCACACCCAGAGAAACGTAGGCCTGATACCCTAAACCCCTGAACCCCTCAACCCCCCCCAAACCCTAAACCACCAAACCCTAAACCACCAAACCCTAAACCCCCAAACCCCAATCCCCAATCCCCTAAACCCTAAGTAAATCCGCAAAACACTGAATCCAGAACCTAAAGTAGTCATCCTCAGGCCTCCAGCGCAGAGACCTGCGACACATGGTTTAGGGTTTTAGGGTTTAACACATGGTTTAGGGTTTTAGAGCTGTAGGGAATGTAGGAGTTTTCAGGTTATAGTCCCCCTTAAGTAGATAGAATACGGGGTTCATGGGGATCTTATTATAATACACCCAAAGCCATATTCTATCTACTTAGGGGGACTATAAAGGGTTTAGGGTTTAGGGTTTGGGAGTTAGGGTTTAGGGCTTAGGGTCTAGTGTTGAACAGTTGTCCAACTGTTTGGGTTAGGCCCCCAACCAATGGTATAACAAGGTGATTTCAGTTACCCCATCCCTACAATGAGGGCCCTAAAGCTGTCATATGACTACGATAAAGACTCAGTTTTAGGGGCTGGGCTACTAAACCCTGTGTTTAGATTAGCAGTACAAGGGAAAATGGCAAAATTATGCAATGTCCCTCTATGTAGAAAGCCAGTAGCCCATAGTTATAGTCTACTTTCCCTAAATTTCCTGCTACGTTGGCTTAAAGTAGCCCATTATTTGAAATAACTAGGCTTTCTAGGTAGGTGGTAGGGAGCCTCGCCCAAGGAACAGCCTTGGTTCCTTATTCCAATATTCTGGCTCCTACTGGTCGTCGATCGGGGCAGTGCCCCTAAGCCCACCCACCAAGAGCCGAGAAAAAGCATCCTAAACCCTAAACCCAAAAATCCGAAACCCCTGAAGCCTAATCGCTGAAACGCTTCCTCTTAATGGATTCGGGAGCTGCGTGCCTTCTCTTGCAGCAGCTGGAACTGACCACCCATATCCTTGGAAGGGAAAACGGCACTACGGTTTAAGACTCAGGGAGCTTCACAACACACAGTCCGCCATGTTCATTCACACTCCTAGTAGGTCTGTAGTCGAGGACATGAAGTCGGTCAAGTACCATATGGCTTAAATGGGTTCTGGGTATACTTCCTAAGTCCACTCCAAATATGAACTACTCCATTCGAAGCCCCGAAGTTTCGTCACAGTCCCCTAAGGGGTCCTGTATATGTTTTTGCTATTGTTATTCTTCTTGTTGTGATTATGTGTTTTCTCATTGCTTTTTATTCTATGTACTGCCCAAATCCAATGGTGTAAGAAGCACACAAGGTACATGCTTTTTGTAGACTGGACTCTAAACCACAAACCTATCGGGGCGTATATCCTCAGCACCCCTTATGGTTCCCAGCTATGAGAAATCCTTGACCCTTTCGGGAACTATACTGGAAAGCATATTGCATGACAAGTTGGAACCCTATGTGCACTGGAAGAGTGTTGGGCAACCATAAGATTAGCCCAAAGATCATACTTGCTTGGCAAAACACTAGAAGGCGTCTTGAAATTTGCCCTGAATTTGGCGAGGACCGTGCGTGCTGCAGCTTCCGTTCCTCTTATTCATGCGCTTTCTGCAAGAAACTGCACAAAATCAGGAATGGTGGGCTTCAAACGTTTCGGGTCTCTATGAGGATTACAGCACTTGGGGGCGTTGTTATGCGGCCCCCTATTTACAGTAACCCTAGATCAAAAAGCCTAAGACATGCACCCCTCAACCCTAAATCCTTATTTAGTCCTTAAAGTTTGAACCTTAACCTACGACCTAGAAAGCCTAGTTACCCATAATAATGGGCAACCTTAAGCCAGGGTAATAGGAAATCAGGCGAAAGTAGACTATAGGTATGGGCTACTGGCTTTCTAGGGCTTTTGTGTCTGCTTGTAGAAGGGCATGCCTGTTGTCCCTAAACAGGAGCCATCTACAAGGGGGTACTTGGTGGGAGGTACGGCGCTTAAGGCTTCAGGGACCCTAAGCCCTAAACCCCATGAACACTTAGGGTTTAGGGTTGAGGGTTAGGGGTTTAGGGTCTAAGTTTTTTTCCGTCACTCAGGACTGGACTATTGGCCGGACGCTTGTGTTCGCATCACTTTTGAACCCCTGTGCCATCCCCTTCAATACCTCCTTCGGGCACACAGCATCTAGCACGAGGCAACGCAACCCTTCAGCATTTAATTACACTTCAGGCCATTTACAAGCCTCTCGTTCAATAATCCTGACTGCTATCCCTCTCAGTCATGACAAGGTTTAGGCCTAAACCCTAAACCCTATAACCCTAAACCCTGTTTAGGGCCAGGGGGCGTGGTAAGCATATTCTGCCACCTCAAGGTTGGTAGTGGACAGTTTTTCAAGGATTGCTTTAGAGTTTAGGGGTTTGGGGTTGAGGGGTTGAGGGTTTATGGGTTGGGGTTTAGGGGTTGAGGGTTTAGGGCTCATGGTGAAGGGCCTTCCATACCGCTCCTATGCGTTTATGGAAGTCTCATGGGAGGTTGTATGGGGATACTATTATGACGAAACCTACGCACCTGTAGATGTTTTCAATGAAGCCCTAAACCTTTAAACCCCCAAACCCTTTACGTATCCTTACACCCTAGAACCCTTAAACCTCGAACCTCTAAACCTTTAAGCTGCAAAACTGCGACCCTCAACCTCCAACTTAAGCCTTCGACGCTCAACCCTATGGTTCCATGTAGGCATTATTTATAGACTTTAAAGCCCAATGTAGGTGTTTTGTAGACTTAGAGCCTAAAAACTAAACCCTAAGCCCCAAGCCCTCTGAACCCAGAACCCCCCAAACCCTAAGCCCTGGGGTAAGCTCATCCAGGCAGCCAAGTTCTCAACTCCATCCTCTGCGACGACGCCCCCCCACCTGGAACGTCCACAGCTTGGGAGGGTTTAGGGCTTAGGGTTCAGGGTTGATTTAGGGATACCAGGACCCCCAAAGTATGTAGAGTAGTGGGTTGTTTGACAAAAGTAGGGTTTAGACTCAAATGTAAAGAGCATGGACAATCAAATGTAAACTGGGCGCGGGGTTTTAGGATTGATTTTTGTCGATCTTAGGGTTTAGGCATTCGGGTTTGGTGTCCGGAGCTTTGGACTTAAGATTTGCAATGTTGAGATTATACTGTAGGGCTTAGGATGTTGGGTTTCCGGTGTGGGAAGCAGGAGCTCTTCTACACCCCCTAAAGATTTAAGCTACAGGGTTCGATCGACAAAAAAACATGATCTGCCAAATCTTGAGCCCATTGCTGCTTTGGGGAAACATAAGGATTTGCTGAACCCTGACCCTAAACCCTAAACAGCGTATAGTAGTTGGCCTACCCTAAACCCTAGCCCGTAAAACCTTACCACGTTCTCTTCCATTTCTCCGAGATAACCCTTGTAGAGGCCTGGGCACAGGATAGGGCTTAGGGCTGAGGGTTGAGGGCGAAGGGTCTAGAATTTAGGGTGAGGAAGGGATCTCTCTTTTGGGATAACCCTCTTGTTCTGCAGTGCCTTCAGGTTTCAAGGGATACTTCAGGTCGCGTTGACTCTCCGTGCTGTGAGGATGCAGGCCTTATATCGAAGCTTCAGTTTCACGTATCAAGGCAAGCTGGTATAGAAGGGCTTATGAGAGTAGGGCTGCTACCTGCAGATAAGATGGCAGGCTGTGTATGATCTGCATGAGCAGGTGCTACTGTTTGGTAGGAAATTACTCTAGACCCTGAGCTTTACTGCCGCCCCACCGACCAGTATTCACGATAGGGCCTAAACCCTAAACCCCTACTTAGACCCCCTATTACCACTATATTACCCCTATATTACCCATAAACAGCCCCTATACGCCCAAAATAACCCTACTATTACCCCTATGGGAACTTATAGTCCTTTTTTACCATAGTAGCTTCCATTTTCTTTTCCATTCCCTAAACCCTAAACCCAAACCCTAAATAGTACCAATCAAATCCGCGGGCTTTACTGCCGCCCCACATAGCGTACTCAGCCTGGTCCATGCTGCTGGCAACTTCAGGAGCCATACATCCCATACCCCTATGTACCCCTGTACCCCAATACTGGGTTGCTGTTACGGAACTTAAACTAAGCTACCATAATGGGTATATCTAATAATTAATATGGTTTCCTCAATATAGCAACTTAAATTTAGTTCCTTAACGGCAACCCGGATAGGGCAGCACGAGCTGGCGGAGGAGCAGCATTAGAAGCAGCAAAGCAGCAGCAGAATAGCAGCCATGCTCTTAGAGGCAGTAACACTTGCCAGTATAGGTAGCAGCTGACTTTATCAGCAACATTTGTCCAACTTCTTATTTCAGCTACTCCAGACCGCCTTGCTATCCATCTTGTGTCGATCAGTACGCCGTTTAAATTTCCCGAGTTTATTTAGGGAGTGGAACTCGCAGAGTCGGGCGTTCAATACTGAAGATTTTAGGGTTTAGGGCCTGTAGGGTTCACCCAAAGGCCCAAGAAAGATGATCACCAACAACAGCTTCAGGTTTAGGGTTTATATGGGGTACCCCATACAATCCTTTTACAAGGAATCTGGGACGGTGATCTTGGTATGTGCCTAGGCCCCTACATCCCTGCACCCTCAACCCCAAACTATACATCCCTATAGGCCCTACCTCCCCAACACTCGATACCATGCTCTCTAGACACGGTTCCCTTAAACCCTATTATTAGGGTTATTAGGGTTATTGGGGTTTAGGGTTTAGGGTTTAGGGTAAACCCTAAACCCTCAAACCTAAACCTGAAAGCAGGGTCAAAATCCTAACCCTCTGCCCACAGGTAGCCACCTCACTAGTTGCCCGGCTAGTACTCAAGTCCTAAACCCTGAAACGTGTCATAAACAAGCTTATTAGCAACCCGAACTTCACGGTACATGTAGGGTCGGTGTGGGGGGGGGGGCTTGGCATTAGGTCATTAGGACGGATAACTGTGGCTATTCAATTTCTTGTATAAAGGTTACAAGAAAACTCAAAAACCCTACACCTTGAACCCCCTAAACCCCAAACCCTAAATCCTAAACCCTAAACCTCAGTAAGCCCTCCTGGCCCTCCAAATAAGCCCTGGCAAGCGCGTCTTGGCCGCAGTGTCTGATCGCAGTCGCAGACGAAAACTGAGGCAACCGGGAAACCCCCGGGATCTAATCCTACAACTTGTTTTAAGGGTTTGCGGTTTTGGGTTAAGAATTGTGATACTTGTACTAGCCACCTACATTGGGTTTAACAATTCCTTACATTGGGCCCCGAGGTCTATATCTACCCGGGGCCCCAGAGTCTACAAACCCTAAGACCTGAGCAATAGTACCTATACACATGGAGCCTTATGACAATGTGGAGCCTTAGGGGAATAGCCCATAGTGGTAGGGCTTACTGTAGGCTTTAGAGTTTCAGTCTAGGAGGGAACGTAACCAGTGGACCGAACTCTTCGCATGATGCCTCAGCTTGGGTGGTATAAACCAAGCTTACTGGTGGCTAGTGGGGAAGAAGGGAATATGTCATTGGTTTTACGGTTATAGTCCCCCTTATAAAGTAGAAAGAATATGGCTTTGGGTACATTATCTACTTAAGGGGGACTATAGGGTTTCGGTTGTATATCCTAATCCTCGGACACAAGGCCTTCAAAATAGGGATCTCTTTGACAAACCTCTTTTGCAGAGGAGCCCGAGATATTCCAATGAATTTTCTACTCCCCTCAAAGCACAACCTTGCCATGACCGTTGTACACAAGCATGTGAGTCAGGAGACTTGTTGCACCTCACTGCCACTATGCATTTCAAAGCTACTTCTCCAACTCTGATTGATTAATTGATTGAATGCTTGATTGATGACACCATGATGGAACCCAAGACCAGAGTACATATTCTCAACCGCCCAAAAACGGCCCGGCAAAGCGCCAAGCCATAGGACTCTGACCCCACGCACGCATCCTAAACCCTACACCCATGCTTGATAAATCGACATTAACTCCGAGATCCCAGACCCTGAAACCTAAACCTTAGACCACTCAACACTATAACCCCAAACCCTTATCCTCATATATCCCCATATATCCCCTTATTACCCTACATCCCCTTTACACTCAGTTGCTGTAAAGGATTTAAATAGGTAAGTTAGTAGGTTAAGGAAACCCAATTATCTACCATGTACCCATGTTATGGCAATCCCCCACCCTAAAACCTAAAACCTAAACCCTGAAGCCCTAACTCCTCAAACCCAAAACCCCTAAACCCTTATATAACCCTAGACCCCAGACCCCTAAACCCTTAACCCCAAACCCCTAGCCCCTAAACCCTAACCCCTAGACCCTACATCCCCTTTAACGGGACCCAAGATCTGGGAAAGCCAAGGCCTTTCAGCCGCTCGCGCAGCTCGCGTCCCACAGCGCGACGCACGGCCGCAGCAAGGAGAGCTCCTGTTTGGGGCTTCGGGGCTTTCGGGTTTTAGGGTTTAGGGTATTTATGGTTTAGGGTTGAGGGGTTTAGGGTTTAGGGGTTCAGGGTTTTGGTTTCTAGTTTAGAGATCGGGGTTTGAAGGAGCAGGAATTAGGGATTAAGGTTTGGGCATTGTGAAGTTCCTGAAAGCAGGGCTACCCCCCCCCGTATATACAGGGGTTGCGCCTGTCTCAGTATTCAAGACAAGAACGTGTTTTCCCAAACGCACAGTTTTGGAAGCACAAGATGAAGCATAATGGGTCCCTTGTCTAGACGATTGGGATCCCTAAACCCTAGACCCTACCCTACGGCTCATAGGACTTTTTGGGGCTTGCTGGGGCTAGGTTTGGGCTTTGGGGGCTAAGGTTTGGGATCCCCTTTTGAAGGTCCAAGAGTTTTAGGGTAGGACCATGCAGTACATTCTTCAAAGCCCCGAAGCGCTGAATGCCACGCCCCAAAGACCGACGTTCCTCTCGTATATCCGATGGAAGTGGATTGTAAGCACATATAAGGGTATATAAGAATGTATAATTAGTGTCTAGGGGGCCCCCCTGCGTATGTAGAAGAATAGCCTTCTTTGACTGCTCGTGTCTCTGGACCCTGACTTTCCCCATCTTCGAGGTTCTGGTAAAACCTAAACGCTTCTGACTCTAAGCCCCCGAGAGCTTGCCATTGAATGAACTCCCACAAACCCAACACCCCCACATACCTGAAGAAACCTAAGCCCTAAATTTTCCTAAACGCTATAAACCCTAAAGCACCAACCCTAAACCCGAAAAACCCGCTCAAGCTCTAACCCCCAAACCCCAAACAAAGCCTCCCTAAACTTTAAACCCTAAACCCTTAAACCCTTAAACCCCTTAACCCTTTAACCCTAGACCCTAAACCCTAAACCCCAAACATAGTGGCCTGGCTTTGGGAGCTCGCAGGGCCATGGGAGCACCTGGGACAGCAACAAGAATAACGGTAGTAACAGTAGGGTTTAGGGTTTAGGCTTAAAGGGTTTAGGGTTTAGGGTTTTGGGTTCAGGATTTTAGGGTTTTAGGGGTTTTGTTGAGGACAAAATCCTGCATGCCCTCCATGTACCTATGCCCTAGAAGCATGGCAGTATAATACTGAGGCTCGTGCAGGAGTTTGTCCATCAACCGTCATCCCAGTCATACCGAACATGTGGAAGATACTGGCGAAGTGGACGCAATGATCCACTTAGAAACTCAACAATTCTGGAATTCATGGGAATTGGGGTAGATGGAACGAAACCTAGAACCTGATCCCTGAACCCTCAACCCTGACCCCCAAACCCTGAACCATGAAACCCAACCTGAACCCCAAACTGAAATCCACAAACCCTACACCCTTACATCCTAGCGCCTACGGTAACCCAAGACTCTGATCCCTAACCCCCACAGCGCCAAAGCACAAGCCCAAAACCCTAAAACCAGTATCAACTTCTTTTCCATTGTCCCTCTTCATACCCATATTGTATAACCCCTATATAATTCCCAAACCCATACAACCATTACACTTTTCCAGTATCGCTATGTAGCCCTATAGAATCGCTATTGATATCGGCCCTAAGACAGCGAGCCCTTAACCAACAGAAACAAACCCCCACACCCCTAAACCCTA
>CAJNIZ010000778.1:7501-22424 GCA_905231905.1 Symbiodinium pilosum | reverse complement strand
TAAGTAGATAGAATATGGGGTATGTGGGGATCTTATCATAATATACCCAAAGCCATATTCTATCTACTTAAGTGGGGCTGTACACCCGACCCTAAACCCTGAAACCTAAAACCTAAACTCCGGAGTTGCATAAGGATAACGAGAGGGATGTGATGGTCTCTCTTCTACTTACTTAGCAAATAGAAGAACTTTAACCTTTTTGGGCTTGGGTTTTCGGGTTTGGTATTTAGGGTTTACGTGTAGGGTTTAGGGCTTAGGGAGCTTTAACCTTTTGGGCTCTCAATGATACAGCTTAAACTTGTTGAGCCCTGGTTGTCGGGGAAGAGAGTCTATGACCCAGATACAAACAGGACACCACAAGGGGACCCTCCTAAAATTTGAAGCCACCAAATGAGCTATAGTCTACACTCCTTAAACGGGGGGGGGGGGGGGGATATAGGGGGTTACATAGGGACTACTAAAGATTTTGATAAGTTCCCAGCTGAAATCCCAACGAGGACCCTCCTCGGAGCGGCCCACTTAAGACCTTGATCCTCAGGTGGCTCAAAAGGTGCCATAGAGGGAGGTGTGTTATACATAATGGAATCTACTGGAGGGATCTTTTACCCCAAGCTTCATCCCAATTGTTGAGCCTCCTGAAGCCCTAAACCCTAAACTCCCTAAACCCTAAACCCCCCTCGAGGTTTCGCCACCGAGAAGGACCAAAGCTCCAGCAGCAGGTGTTCCTCTGCAGTGGTTTGGGCAGAGGCTTTGCTAGCCAAAGCGCAACAAAAGCGCAACTTGCGCAAGAAGACGACAGCGCTGCTGGGCAACCTGGAAGCAAAGCTACACCTCCTCAAGCTGAAGCAGGCCAGTGATTCGCCAGCTGCCACTCCTGAGGCAACCCCTGGCTATTGTCAACTCCAAGCCTGTGTTGTAGACAGCATGACAGTGGCCATGGTGTTACTGGATTTGGGTGCTAAGTGTCTGCAAGCTGTGGTGGAATGCATGGTCCTGCACCTCTGAGTCAGCCCTGAATGCATGTTCTAGTGCACGATTGCAGGATAGTGAATGCATTACCTGTGCGAAGCTGTTTGTTCATGAAAGTTGGAGGAGTGGTGACGTAGGTCGGCTAGCTGTCCTCCTGAGTTTCCTCTGACCCCCTCAACATGAGGGCACTGGACAGGACATCATTTGCCGTGCCTGCACTGCCGTGCGATGCGCGTGTCTAAACCCCCTATGACCCTTTGCGTCTTCCGCGCAAGGTCGATCCTCAAGCCGTCTTCCCCTACAGCCAGGCCGAAAGTTGTTCACAGAGCCTAGGGTTAAGGGTCTAGGGAGTTTAGGGTAAGGGGTTTGTTCCCCTAGGTTCAGTGGTACCCAGAGTAAACTGGGACCTTTAAGGAAAGTTGAGAGACCCTACATGATACCAGGATCCCACTTAGGTTTGGGGATTTTTGGGGATGTTTGGGGCTAATTCCGGGATATTGGTTGGACACTGGCCCGGTTCAGCGACAGTGGGATAGAAATCATAATAGGAATGAAGCCCCCGAGTATTACTTGTATTTTCTAGGTGGGGGCAGTACCTAACCCTAAATCCTAAACCCCGAAACCCTCAACCAAACCCTGAATCCTAAATCCTATTCCCTAAAGATATTGCGCGCCCTGGGTCTATTCTGACTGCCCAAGCTGCTGCCTTGGGGTAGAGAAATTAAAAAGTGCAAGGCTGGGAATTTGATTTTCTGATGAAGGACTAGAGGTTTAGGAGTTATGGCTCAGGAGCTATGGTTTAGGATCTAGGACTCAGGGTTTAGGGTTTACCTAGGCTTGAAAAGTAGGCCTGTTAGGCTAGATCTAGGGGTCTTGGGCTAATTTTCTACTTGGGGATTCCCGCTAGAGGCTTAGGAGTTTAGGGTTCAATATAAGATCCCGATTAGTGCGGGGGGGCCTTAATTGTGCGAAGTTGCGTGACCAAAAAACGTCTGAGAAGAATTAAATAGAAACCTCTCTAAGTGCCTTCTAAACCCCGTTTGAGCTATCACCGAGCCGATCCCGATCCCTTCATAGTGAATTTAAGTTAAACCTCGGATCCGGATTCGTTTGGGAGCCCCCTCCCTATGTTAATTATGTAGGGACCCTACGTTGTTGCTGGGGGGGGGCGAGGGGCACCCCCCCTACACTGATCAGCACCTAACATTAGGGTTTAGGATTTACGTGGTGGGCTTAGAGCCGCGAGGAAACACAAGTAATTAGAAGCCCCTCAAATGAGTCCCTAAAACCTACACCGCGTATGTCGGGGCTCCCTACATTCATTTACTAGTTCCTAGACGGCAGTTTGTCAAAAGTATGATCCCTTTGCCTGTCCCATTCAGATCTGGCCGATCGACTTCCGGGCTGAGATGGCGACTAATCCATACAGTAACCCCCCCACCCCTCTAATACTAAATAGTCCTAATTGTGGTATGTTACAATGCCTTGGGAGTATTTAATATTAGGGGGGTGGGGGGGTTGAATATTGGGGGAGGGGATGACCTACATAAATGCCCGCAACAGAAGGTATTTGTGCCCTCAGATGGGCGCTTTTCAAAATCAATCTTTTGGGGTTTATATTCCCTCTTAAGTAGATAGAACATGGCCTTGGGTATAAACATAGTAAGATCCACATATACCCCAGGTTCTATCTACTTAAGGGGCGAAAATTGCTCCTGGAGAGCGCTGACTGGGGACCCCCACCATCCTAGAGTCCTGGGGTTAAGGGCTTAGTGTTTAGGGTTCAGAGTATTCGGGGTTGGGGTACCCTCATTTGAGAAACTAGGCCTAAACCCGAAACACAGAGATGGTCCGCAGATTTGCAGGAGTCCTTCCCGTGTCTCCCGTATGCCTGATAATGTGGCGGAGGTCGCTGCCATGGGGGTCCAGGGCAATTTTGGGTTTAGCAGGGGTAGGTTTCAAGATATCGTTAAATTTTGGTTCTCCTTAGTGCCTATGTCAGCCCAAAAAGGTCATAGAATAATCTTCATGGGGCCTTGAAATGAGATTCCAAACTCCACGGTTTAGCTAGCTTTCAGGAGAACATGATGGAAAGGGGTAAGTCGGGTCAGTACCGATTGTCTAGAGGTCGAGGCGTCTTGTGCAAACCAAGCCACGAATCCAGAGAAAAGTGTCAACTACCATGGATGCTGTTGGTCCCGAATATTGACCACGGATGTTACTGGTCCCTAAATTAGGCTTTCAAAATTTGTGGGGTACCATTTAGTGGCAACCAAGACTTAGTAAGGACTATTGTGGTTGGGGGTCTATGTTTGGGTTCCCCTATTTACGGAAACTACCAAATCCTAAGCCCTCAGCTCCGAACCCTAAATCCTAAACCCTTCGCTTTAAACCCTAAATCCCAAGCCCTTGGCCCCAAACCCTAAACTCCCTAAATCCTGAAGCCTGAGCCCTAACCCTAAATCCTAAACCCTCGGCCAAAAAAACCCTACATTTCCTGAATCCTGAACCTCCGGCCCCAAAGCTTAAATCCCAAGCCCTCACCTCTTAACCCTAAACCCTAAATCGTAAACCCTTAGCCCTGAACCCTAAACCCTCAGCCCCAAACCCTAAATCCTAAGGCCTTGTTCCTTGGTAAGTCATGTGTCCCCCTTAACGTAGACCCCTGATGAAGAAACCCATCCATTTTAAGGGCTTTTGTATATTAGGATCCCGATTATAATCCCCATTAAGGGGATGAGGTTTATTAATCATGGGTTAGGGAAAACCCAATCAAGAACCATGTGCTATCTTATAGTTTCTTATAACTACTGTTCCTACTTGAGTACGGGCCCCGCTCTGTAACAGTTGGATAATCTGTATAATATAGTTCTTTATAACTATAGCCCGGAATTGACCCTAATACAGACTATCACGGGGTGGGGGCAGTACCCAAATCATAGCAATACAGCGTATGCCTCGGCCTTTGTATTAATGAGAGGCCACAAGAAAGCGTAGGACCCTAAACCCTAAACCCCAAACCCTAAAACCCTAAAACCCTAAACCTGTTGCCTTAACACCGTTTATCCTAAATCCACTCCCGAGCTATAGCTCTAAACCGTTTTGGGTTTAGGGTTTAGGGTTTATAGGGTTTAGGGCTTAGGGTTTGGTTTAGGGCTGAACCCAAATCCTACCGCCCAAACCCTTTTGAGCCCTGTGCCCAAAATCCTAAACCCTAAACTCTTTTAAGCCCTGAACCCCGAACCCCAATACCAAAACTCTTTTGAACCCTGAGCCCAAGACCCTTAACCGTTTTAAGTCCTGAGCCCAAAATTCCAAACCCAAAGCCCTTTGAACCCTGAGCCCCAAACCCTAAACCCTTTTAAAGCCTGAACCCCAAACCATACCTGGACCCCAGAAGTAGGTAGAATAACATCCCAAGACAATTATGAAAAGCCCAAAAGGCATTTTTTTCTACATAATGTTGGGGTTCAGGTGAGCCCTGTTTGTTCGCCAGGAGCCTTCACCACGAATGCGACGACAGGTCCTGAGTCTTGATGCTTACGCTTTCACTTCCTGAAACACAGTTCAGGGTTTGGGGTTTAGGGTTCAGGGTTTACGGTGCAGGGCTTAGGGTTAGTTTAGGTTTGGGATCAGCATGAACTAGACCCTAAACCCTAAACCAGGTAAGGGCCCTTCTGAGCGCCGAGGTTTAGGACCTTAGAATACGTACAGCTACGAATCGAACAGCTAATGCCACGCGCCAAGCGCGCCCGCCCATGAAGGTCATATGAAGTACAACCAGATTTCCCCATACAACAACGGGACACGGGCTCCTTAGGGAATATATTGGGGACTAAACTCAACTGCAACAGTGTCCCCCGTGTCCACCCTTAGTTCTTGACAGCAGCTCTTATGACTGCAAGGAGCTTCGAAACAAGCTGAGAAACTTTTGTGGTAATTCAGCACGGTCAGATGATCTCCATCTCATAAGATGCTGCGGCCAAGAGGAGGATGCACTCTTACTCCGTGTTATACTGAGGCTGTTGTGCACCATTAAGACTACTGCTAGGTTTTGAGAGCTGGTAGCTTCAGAGCAATCCGGCGGTGAGGAAAAGACTTAGCAGCTAGTCCCGTTCTACCCTCAAAAACCTGCACCTCTTAAACACTATAGGATAGAATATGGCTTTGGGTATGTTATAATAAGATCCCCATAAGAACTCCATTGTCTATCTACTTAAAGGGGGACGATAATCTCTTGAACCCCACACCTACGTCCTTGACACTCAGAACCACTGACTACCTGGACCCGTAAAAACATCATGAGAATCCGAAACCCGTGAACTCTAGACCCCTTGCCTGAAATCCTAAGCCCTAAACCCTTACACCCCACACTGCAAAGCTTTCTATCCTGATCCCCTAAATCATCACGCCATGAATCTTTGAAACCCTAAAGGGTTTAGGGTCTGCCTGTGTCGCCTTTCTGTGGTGGTGGCCTTAACCTACGCGTTCAGATATTTCAATGTTTCAAGCATCACGTGCCGCAATGTAGGGCACAGGTACATTTACAATGATGCTTCAGGCCCCGAATACTAGAATGTGAATACGTCTGCCACCATGTTTATGGTACCCATCTCGGCCCTTGGACCTTGAGGAACCAAAAATGAACCTATTTTGAGCGTAATATGATCAGTAGCAACAATCATGCAACTTCATTAAATGCAATCCCTTGAGAGTAGGATGCGCCCCGTTATGAGGGGAGGATATGCATTCAAGCCCTAGATAAAGGGTTTCTGACATGTCTGTGACAGGGACAGATACTTCTCACTGAGCCACCGAAGTCCCTAATTGAAAGCAGACTTCCTTCGGTTTCGTCTAGAATTCGGTACGGCTTCTACTTCATGATTGAGAAAAGCTTTATAAAGCCATGGAAACTTGAGAAAGGACAGTTGGCCACGTCTGAGGGATATTAAAAACCCTAGGGGTCCATGTACCCAATAATTAGGTACTTGGGATTTGGGTAATAGTAATTATAGTACAGATCTTGAGTAAGTATATGATTATTGGGTACCTGGACCCTTAGGGAAAGGACGTCAAGATTTCAGGGCCCATTCCACATATCCAACCTTGGGTGCAGGGGGTTCCAAAAAGTTGGTGGCCTCGAGCCCTAAACCCTAAACCCTAAACCCCAATCAAATCCCCAGGTTTCTGTCATCCTTAGATCATAGCGGCTCCAAGAAGGGCCCCCAATGTTTTGAAACCCTTTAGGATTTAGGGTTTAGGGTTTAGGCTTACTTGGTGCAGTTGCATAGCCGTACGAGGTACGTTGGCACAGGGATCCCCAAACGGAGGACATTCAGTATAATATAGTATACTACAATATACTATGATCTACTGAATTATATTATAAAACAATATACTAAACTATTGTATATTATAGGGCGGATCCAAACCGCGGATGTTGAGTGGAGCCTATCTTCAAAGTCTCCCATGTTGAAGATCACGCCCTACCCCAGGGATCCTACGCAGTTCTTTTTGGGTACTGTTGTGGTTTCTGGTAGGCGGCTATAGTACACCACCCAAAAGAGAACTACATAGGAGCCTCTGGGTAGATCCAAAAGCATTGTTGTAAATCGGCTTCGTTGCCGCACAGGGTCTCCACAGGCGGGTAGCAATATGGCCCGCGAAGGCTGCAAGATAGAAGCAACCGTTTTTGTGGCAAATCTTGCTACAGTCCTACATCTCAAGTGAGACTTGGTTATTTAAGACTCATTCGCGTGTCCATTCCACTAAAGCCTGGCTCGACCCCCACCACTTCGGTTTGGTGGGTCTTGGTATGTTGCTTAGGACTCCTCTCTCAGGCCCAAAAAAGCGTTCTACGCTGGAAGCTGCGCGTAAACTCTAAGCTCTTCGACCCTAAACATTAAACCCTTACCCTAAACCCTAAGCCCTAAAGCCTAAACCCTAAACCTTAGCCGAGGCAACACTGTGGGCAACAACCTCATCATGCGGATGTCCCTGGCCGCTTCCTCGGGGCCATCATCCAAAAATACATGAACGTTTTTAGGGTTTAGAGGGTTAGGGGCTTAGAGGGTTAGGGGTTTAGGGTTACATACATGAAAGCTTACCCTAGGAATCCAAATAGCCCAATGTAGGTAATGTTTACAGACCTTGGGGCCCAATGTAGATATTATTTGTATACGTGGATCTCTAGGGTACATGAGCTACGGAACAAAATTCAGGTTGGGGGGACCTATAGGGGACTATATAGGTTTGGGGGGGGACCTATTAAGGGATGTACTACAAATTTAGTCCAGCGCTCACATGAAAGCTTATAGCTAAAAATGGAGTGTTCGCTGCAATAAGCTGGAGAGATCATTTGAGGGTGTATCAGCGGCACCCACGTGTTTCGAAGCATCCACATACGCGCTAATAGGGTCATCAGGGGCCGGTTAGTAGTGGTGCTGGTGCTCTTTCTGGTGTTTGCGTCAGTGAAGGCAGGGCACCATAGCTGCAAATGTGAAGAAATACCTAGTTTGTATGCTTCCATAAAGGCCGTAGATCATGAGGCCGAACGACGTAGCTTGGAGTTGGAGTTTGTCTTCTAAAAAGGTTGTCTTGGCTGCCTTGACGGCCCCTCGCATGACTTCGCCTGGGAATCATTTGAATTAGTAGAATACCTGAGTCCCATTATCAGGGTGGGTCCCTAAGCTTGTTTCCTCCTGACGGAATAGGACTCCATGACTCATCTAGGCATGTTTAGGCATTGCCTAAACTCGAAAGCAAAGCCGCTTCCACTTTCTTGGTGATTCCACCATTGCTGGAGAACAGCTCATGCCGGTCTCATGCGGCAGGCTTGAAATTATATGTTTGTATGTATGTGTATATACATACACTTCCTCAAAGGGCCGCGGGTACAGAACGGATATCCCAACATGCTGAAATTTAGCAGGAACTTCTTTGACAAGTGCGTCAAGTGAGGGACCGCTCATTCCTGGAAAATGTGCTGAGGAGTCGTAACATCAGACCGAGTGGGACTCGAAGCGGTTGAGGGGCCTAATATCACTTAATCAGGGAACACGCCTTAAATCAATTCGGCATTCTAGTATCATGTAGGGTAAATTCCCTAATTAAGTAAAATCGGGCTCTCTGGGTATAGGGTTTATGGGGCCGTTTGACTCTTAGCTACTGTCCTTCTTGAGGACTGTCTGCTACAGTGCCTGATGCTTAAAAGACTTCATGCAAGTTCCAAGCCGTGCAACCTGCACCGAACGAGGAACTGCTTCAAAGCTGTTATATTCCAATTATGCGCTGGGATCATGTTCTTTTTGTGGTCTCAGGCATTCTGACGGGACATCTCCAAGCCCCAGACCCTAAACTAGGTGGCAGTTTGGGTTTACTACTGCTTTTCCCGCATTGTGGTATAAGGAGCCCTATTTATCAACAATTGAGGACTTGTTCATCATAGATTTAACATTGCTCCATTAACAACCCGAGGGTTCCCTAAACCCTAAATCCTACACCCTCGGCCCCAACTCCTAAACCCTAAAACCTAAGTCCTAAACACTGACCCTTCTATATATTCAACCCAAAACCCTGAATCCTAAACCCTAAGCCCTAGATCCTAAACCTAAGCCTAGATCCTAAACCCTAAGCCCGATAAGCACGTTGTAACAAAATCCCAATCCCAGCCTCAGAGGTCGAGCAAGGAGGCTTGCCTTTTGCAGCTTCAGCCTTGGAAATTGTTTAGGGCTCAAGGGTTTAGGGTTTAAGGTTTTTTTTCTTCGGTTTAAGGGCGTAGGGTTTCAGGCAAAAAGGTTTAGGGACCCCAGTAGCACTCTTTTCCAGTCAGTGTGTGTGTGTGTGTGTGTGTGTGTTTTTCTTTGTCTCCTTACTGAAGTTGAACACTAGGAACAAGGGTACCCGTATTATTAAGGGTTTACGGGGGAACCTAGTTTATAGTCCCTCTTAGGCAGATAGAATATGGGGTATATGGGGATCTTATAATCTACCCAAAACCATATTCTATCTACTTAAGGGGGACTATAGGTTCAAGGTTTAGGGGCTTCGGGCGCAGGGTCCAGGGTTCAGGGCTACTTGTCGTTGAGGGGGCTTAGGCTTTGGGGATTTCACCCTAAACCCCTAAACCCTAAACCCTAAAATAGTAACAAAGGGGCTTCGGAATCCCCGACAACCCAACAAATACGACCCATTACTTTCATATGAGCTATAGTCTAAACTGTTATGCATTGTTTAGGGTTTAGGGTTTATATGAGATATAGTCTAAACTCCTGGTATCCCCCTTAATAAGTCACCTATATAATCCCCTATATATCCCCCCTTTAAGGAGTTTAGACTGTGGCTCATAGGATGGGGTCCCTTTTTATTTGTAGGGGGGGAGGGTTACCGCGACCCTTAAAGTCTGAGCCCTAAAACCTTAAAAATCTTCTAATTGTTTACGGTTCAGGCTTTGATTTGGTAACCCTTTCATGTTACTCTACCATGGACGGGGATATTTATTGGGGGCCTGGGCGGGTTATTTCAAAAAAGTCATCTGGAAATTTCCATGTTGTTTTCGATTTTGCCCTGAACCTTGAAACTCTTTACAACCCTCCCAAAAGGATTCCTCGAGTGGCAGGAAATTACTGTAGTTTTCAGACGACATCTCCATGCCACAGGCAATCTTTTGCCTGCAAAATGCCGTTTAGGGTTTAGGGGACATATCCTGCTTCACATGGACGGCGTGAGATGTAGAAAACACTCCACCATCGTAGGCCTCAATAACATATGTTCAAAAGACCCATGAGTTGCCACAATAACCTCCCTAAATCATCATAAGTCATCAGTAGCAAGCTAGGAGCCTACAGCATAGCCCCCAAACTTCAAACTTTCAACCCCACCCCCGCATCCCTGACGCTTATGGCCACCGTGAGTACCTCAACCCCACATCACCTTTCACTTAACCTTTCACTTGAAAAGTTGAGCCCTGAACCCTAAATTCTAAGAGCCCGAGGATGCGAGAAACAGCACACCAAGTCAGGCGCGGCGGATATAGGGAGGGTTCTCCAGCTTATTTCTGATGGTATTAAGAGTCTAGGGTTCTAGGGTTAAGGATGCTCCCTTGCCTTTAAAATTTGAAATCCTCGCCCACAGAGATAAAGAAGTTCTAATTGCGGCCTTTGAGAATGCATTACGAATATTTTGTACTATGGCTGAGGTTGCAGTTATAGGGGAGGGGAGCACTGAGAACTTCATACCTCAATACTTGTGGTACTCTAGTTACTAAGTTGGTGCAGAAGGTCGAGTACCAACCGGGGGCTACAATTACAACTGGGATGCAGCAGGGATACGCATGTTTATGCGTCATATACAGTTGTAGTAGTCAGGGGGCCCCACCTAGCAGGGTCTAGGGTTTAGTTGGGGTTTCTCTTGGCTGTTTTCTTTAGGGTTTATGTTTGCTTGCAGGTTTGGATTGTTGGATTAAGGATCTGAATGTTTAGCTTAGGGCCAGGCACTCAGACGGTTACAGGGTGGTCCCCCTCGAGTTACACTGCTAGTTTTTGAATCACATGCTTAAAGCTCATTATGCCCTGCGGGACTTATAACAATGGCCTTAGTTATCCAGTTATCCCTGTTCTACAGAACCCAACCCAAATAAAGCTAGGGTGCCCTCCTATACTTAGGGCCCAAAGGGGTTCACATAGACCTACCTTGGGGCCCAGGTATATGGGTGGTTGTCAAAAAAAATAGTCCTTTTTTGGATCCCTATTATAATATGGCACCTACTATTTAGGGCACCCGAAAAGGGACCATAATTTTGACAACCACCCATATATTAAATAGCTACATGGGCCCTTTGGGACTGGTACTAGCCCGCTGAATTTCGTCGTAGACTACTCTGTTGGGATTCATCGCTATCTATGGCAGGGCGTAGTGTAGGCTGTGAAGCCCTAAAGCCTCAAACCCCAGATGTGCCCTGAACGCCAAGCTAACCTTAAGAACACAAATGCCCAAGTCGTACCTCGCAACCTGGGTTCAGGGTTTAGGGGCTTAAATCATGTAAGGGATCCTGGTAAATTTAGGGTAGATCCTTTCGACTCAAGGGGTATATCCTAAACTGCGGAATCATGAATAGCAGTGTTTATTCATGTTGCCTGCCTTTTCCCTTAGATTCTCCGCGAAGCTTAAACTTCGACAACCCCATATGCCGGCTTACAAACAGCAGGGAACAAGCGTGCTAATACATTGTGGCCTGTATTTGGCTCCCGACTAATGGAAACTCGCAGATTGCTGCTCTGTGGCAGGAGGAGAAGTTCCAGCGCGTCTTGAGGCATCTGATAAGGGTTCAGGGGTTATAGGCTTTAGTGTTTAGGGTTCCGGATTTACGATTGGCGGGTTTAGGGTCCGGTGTTTTGGGTTTAGTCGTCAGGGTCAGGGTCTAAGGCGTCCAGAAGATAACGCCCAGAAAACTCATTTCATGATGACCCCAAACCCTAGGTCCGGAACCCTAAACTTCATACAGACGCCATTAAAATCTAAAGCTATTAGAATGCATGGCGAAGTCCCGAGCATCTAGGGTTACTTGTTAGTTCTAGCTAGGGTTGAGGGTTTTGGATGGCATGGTGGCAGGGATGGTAAGGCTTCGGAGATCATCCCTCCGCGCATCGTTGTAGGCAAAATGTAGTTATGGCCTGACTGTACAAGGCCATCTCCGTTTCAGGCAGAGAAGCAACCCAAACCTATTACTTGTAGGGTTTAGAACCTATAGTCCCCCTTAAGTAAATAGAGTATGGGGTATATGGGGATCTTATTAGAAAAGGCCCAAAGCCATATTTTATCTACTTAAGGGGGACTATAAACTCAGTTAGGGTCCATCTTGGTCAACAACACAAACTTTGTTTTGTTGAAGGGATTCTTTCGCGGAACTGTGAATCTTTGGGAGTAGCCGCGCGGGTCTTGGTTGCGTGGAGGGGGACCCTTACCGGCCCTAAACCCTTATACTGGTGGAGAGTCTAGGGGTTAGGTTAGTTCACACATAGCTGGAATTACATTACTTAGCAGGGGTTGAAGGCAAATATCGGCAGAGGCTGTTTTCAACTAGGTAGGGTTCAGGGTTTAGGGTAGATAGAGGTGCCAAAACAGGAAGGTTGCACAGTCTCTGACAGTACTTGGAGGGTCAGGGGGACCAGCAAGTAAGTTGATAATTGGGACAATTGAGGTTACTATGTGCCTTATGTAGGGCTAGCGGATTTGTGAGCTCCAGGGGTTCGTGGATATGGATTGCTTCGATGCTTCAAGACCAAGAGAGCCCAATACCCCGTAATGAAGGCATAAAGCCTCAATCATGTAACAGAGCCTGATATCACGTATGGTTCATTCTTTAATTGAGGTATTGAGATGTAGTGTGCTCCATGGCAATCCGCGTTGGCCCCCGCGTTGCCCTTGGCTTATCGTGATCTTGTGAACTCTTTGCTAGTTAAGGCTGCAAGGTATATCTCCCTAAAGACTTCGCAGAAATCACGCAGTAAGAATATCGCTTTTTTTCGTGGGGAAGGGTTCTACTTGACTTGAAAGACCTTCCTTACGCCTTAAACCTACAAAACTTCAAAGCTCTGACGCCCAAGCCATATGCTGAAACCCTAAAACTCTCAACCCAACACATTCAATTCAACCCTCACCTAACCCCCCTAAGCCCCCTAAACCTTTACCCCTAAGCGCCTAAGCGCCCTAAACAATAACAAAACCCAAGCCCTAAACAGATGGCAACATCCCCTACGGCTGGTTCAAAGGGGTTCAGGGTTTGGGATTGACATTTGGGTTCAGGATTTCAGGTTTAAGGGGTTTTGGGCGTATGTCTCTTCAGCCTTTGCCCTCTAATGAAATATTGTCTTGCTAACATAGTTGCATGAGTGCATTCATGTGCATACCTGCATTTGTATACACATACCCATATGCGCACATACACATACCTATACGTATACATGTATCAATACATCAGTTCTTCTACATATATATATATATGTATGTATGTAGATATGTTCATACCTATGTATATATATATATATATATACATATACATCTGTACATATACATATACCTTTTACAAATAGATACACATGTCCATACACATTTTCATTCATAGATACATACACACATACATAAGGATATACGTGTGCGCATGCCTTTTTTCAGTACTACGTATTCAATACCCTTCCCGGCGAGGGAGCTGAATGCCACGTCAAAGACGGCAGCCAAGGCGGGCTGAGCGGCTAGTCCTGCAGATGTTGGTTTTAGGGTTTAGGTGTTAGGGTGTTAGTAGTGTTTAGGGTTTAGGGTTTCGGGTTCCAAGCAGCCACCACGACCCTAAGTAGCGTATACTCTGGCAATGCTAGTAGTTTAGTAGGGTTTGGCGTCGTTTAGTATACCTTAAGTGGGCTATGTAACAGGGCCCTTTTTGCAAAGCAGAAATCTGCCCTACACTCTAAACCCTAAATTCTACTTCGGTGAGCCATTTCGGCTCAGTGCGTGCCTGCCAGGCGTGGAGAACTCAAGCTATAACCAGGCAATATCCTGCCACCTGGTTGAGGGTTGAGGGGTTATATAGGGGTCACGTAGGGGTTATATAGGGGTTATGTAGGGGTTATAGGGGTTATGTAAGGGTTTTTTGAGGGTATATAGGGGGTATGTAGAGGTATATGGGGTTATATAGGGGTTAATATAGGGGTTATGTCGGGGTTATTTGCGGGTATATAAAGGTTATAATATAGAGGCTGTGTAGGGGTTATATAGGGGCATATAGGGGTTATGTAGGGGTTATTTAGGGGTATATCGGGGTTTGATAGGGATAATGGAAAAGAAAACGGGAGCTACTTCTAATTAGTGATTTGCCTGCCTGTATTACTTGCAGGTGGATGCGACTTAGTAACCGCTTATAGCTGGTGAGGGCATAAGGCGACGTGCTAATGGCGTCGGCTGTGTAAGGCCAGGAACCTGCAAAAAGAATTTACGACTAGAGGATTACGTAGGGCTTATATTGTGAGTTTTGGCACAGGCGTTATGTAGACTGCTCACTGGAATTCAGACGGCTTACGGCACAAGCTGTTGTAGGGACTAGACGGAAGTGACGGTGTGCGAATGGTGGAGTTGGGGGACAGTCACTCCCAGCAATCCCAATACCCCTTGATTAGGGAATCTGCCTTAAGTTCTACCGGATCACTTCTATCATGTAGGGCTTTTGCCTTAATAGGGGATATTGTGCTCCCCTGCTCGAAATGAGGCATCTCGCAAGTGAAAATTAACGGGGCATCCAATTGAAAGAGGCTGGAAAATGGAATGCCAGGCCAACTGGCATCAGAAAGGGGTTTCACGGATTCGTCACGATCACGCCCTTGGGATGTTTGGAACGGGAGACACGAACAATAGATGAAACGTCAACTATTGCCGACACTTTCCTCGCTGTGTGGTAACCAGTAGGCTATCACTGTCGTTTCTGTTAGCATAGCTGTTTATGACATGCCTGGTGGTGGGCCATGCTCTTCGTGGCTGTTGGAGGTCGTTTTGTCCTAGCTTGGCAAAGCCTACCACGTAGACCAAGATCCCTGATTGTGGCGGTGTATTACCCTCATAAACGTGCAGGATTCTCTTCATGAGCGATAGGACCCCACACTGAGTAAGGCATGCCTTCAGCTGTTCCTACAGACCCCAAACTCCAAACCTACGCCCTCAAGTCTAGGTTCAAGGGCTTAGGGTTTAGGGTCTACACGGTTTAGGCTTTAGGAAATTTAGGTCTGGGCTTAGGGTTTAAGGATGTACGGCTTAAGATCCAGGGTTAAGGGTTTACGGCTTATAGGGTTACCCTAAACCCCTAAACCCTAAATCCAAAACCCCAAACCCTAAACCCAGGGTCCCCATGTTTCCCCAATGATAACTGAGGGCTCCCGGGCCACCAAGGATACCTCGCTGCCGTTCCGCAAAG
>CAJNIZ010000777.1:15748-30987 GCA_905231905.1 Symbiodinium pilosum | reverse complement strand
GTTACATCTCAGGGGGGGGGGGGGCTCAGCGTGGTTTCTCGAATTTCAGAACTCCTACGCGCCAGGCCAGAAACACGAGGAGGGGGGCCCGGCCGGTTTTTGAGGGCGTGCGCGGGGCGCTCCAGCTGCGGCGCAGGTGAGGACACGAGAACGTCAGCTTGCAGTTCATGATTTGCCGAGGCGGTCTCGCGTCAGCGATTAAATTATCGCCTCAGGGATCCCTTGGTACCTTACAGGGCAACTGCTTCTGCATTCCGAAGTACTTGGAGGTCCAGATTGAGCGCGGTGTAAGGAGAGCTGGACAGACTTGCAAAAAGCAGTATACATGGATTCAGAGGGATTGTTCAGATCAGCCCAATATCATCAAAGCATGGCCGGCTCTGAGGTCTGTGCCATTGATACAATTTCATGCAACTCCCACTCATTAACACTTCTGCTGGCAGCATACTTGCCAAGTTGAGACAGCCCGCTAGTGCAACTCGCACAAGGAAGATCAACTGGAACAGCGCTTCAAGGTCGAGGCCGCTCGCCGCATATCTCAAGGTGGGTTTCCCTCTGTTCTCATGTAGATACTCATAAATCCCCAAACGATACCCAAACACCACCTTTGGACCCGCATAGCCGACCCAATCCGGCCTAGAAAAGGTATTTCGCACAGATAGCGCGTGAACACTCATGTAGGTGGATTGACAAGGAAAAATAGGATAGTTCAAAACTGCGCAAGAATGTACTTCAAGATTGCACAACCGCAATTGTAAGGGTCACCGTGCGCCTGGTACAACATATGGAAAGTCAGCCTAGGGCATCAAGACTCTGAGCTCGTCGTTCTGCGTAAGTGTACAAAGCGCTCACTGTTCACCCAGATCATCGCACCGACCTCCCGCCTGGGGCTTCCCTGTTCTCATAAAACCTAGGATTCACGTGTACCCCACCTTCTCCTCCGTCAAAGTGACTACCTGATTCACGCCTTTCTTTGGGATGTGGGCACATGCTGCCCCGTGCTGTTACCCGGAACTCCCCTAGGGACTTAAAGACAAGGAATTGGATCTTGGGGTTTCGAAGGGGGTTGGCTTGGGTTGGCAGCTGTCATAATCTGCAAAATGTTTTGAAACGCAACTAATCGTATAGAGCGCCAGAGGACTTTCGACAAAACGACAAGCTCTAAACTCCAAACCGACAACCCTCAAACCAACACATACGAGAGCTGCCTCAGAGGTGAAAATGCCCATAGTCCTGAATCCCAGACCCTACCAGGGCATTCCCACCTGCCACTGCAGAAGCCTGCAAAATCGCTCCTGCCATCAAACCTATTCAAATCCAGCTCCCAACATCTCCATACCTCCGAGCAAGCAATCCCTTCATGTTCCGCATATACTCCTGAGTCCACAGTCTGGCTTTTAGCTTCAGCTCCTGCAATGTTGCCTCAATCGTTGGACCCTTAACTAGGACCACTAGGAGCAGCCTCGCGCAGGTGCTGTTTCAGCTCCTAGCGCGGAGAGCTGTAAAAGGTTAACAGGGGTTGCAGCAGGTGCAAAGTGTCTGTATGTGTCAGATTTGGAGCCCAGACTTTGGCTTCATGAAGCGCACAGCGCCCTTGGTTGCTGTAATTATAGAATCTGCGGGCGGGGCTCCCACACTGGCAGGTCTCTCGTGAGCGTTTGTGTAGAAGCCGAGGCTCAGATGCTTAGGAGCTCTGCCTGAAGTTTGCGTGCTTTGCCTGGTGCATGGGCTCTTAAGCTTCATCACATCAAACATCGCAACACAAAAGGCCCCTTTGACCCAAGCCTTCTTTGAATCAGCTCGAACACAAGCTTGCCTTGCAACCCGGAACATGGAAACGTCTGTTGCAAAGGTTTCTGAAGGACCTTGCGCGTCCTTGCCTCCTGCCCTTTCACGATTGAAGCCGGTGAGTTTACATGTCTACATGTCAGATTGGGCTAGACTACCCCGTGCAAAGGTTCTGCCAGCCACATTGTCCGACACAGCGACACAAGTAGGTAAACAGGACGTACACCCAGAGGAAACAAAGGCCAGCCCGGTCATTGCAAACTGGAGACTGCCGCCTTGCCTAAACCTGTCATGCCAGGGGCTCATGAGTTGAGAACAAGAACGAACATAGTCAAGCTTTTTGATGAGCAAGGCTCAGATTCTGGTTCAGGTGGCCCTGCATCCGAAAAAGTTGGCGCCTTGATCTGCGCATCTCGATCGAAGAGCTGGTTTCTGTAACCTGGGCGGCTTCAGAGCTGGAAATCCGGCCAGCAGACCGCCAGCAAACATGTATTGTACTGCCTTATGGCTGCAAGCTGGTTGAAAGCGGATAGAACAACACATTCCGGCCCAGCCTGCTTCACATTCTATAAGTAGAGGTCATTCTACATTCAAGTTCCCTGGCTCAAGGTTGCCTACTTCAAGCGCATCCGGGATTGAGGGTACTTGTAGCTACTGTCCTCGGGACTTCAGTGCGCAGGATATGCTGAGCTGTGCCTGATTCGGATAAACCAAGAAAAACCCATTCTTATCCAAAATCTCGGAACTGGAATCAAAGCTTGGCCCCCATCACAGAAATTTCTCCTCTCGGTGCAGGACATCATTCCGTCTCCCTGACTGTAAGGAACTCCCCTTCGCATCACATGCTTACGTGCTGGATGAAAGGCAAAGAAGGTATGTGATTTGGACACCCTCAGCTTCGACAGAATTGGATAGCATGGTTGAGCCGAGGGGCGCTGGAGGAACTGCGCCTGGACATCATTGCCGCTGTCTTGTTTCAGAGCTGTGGCACTTGTGACCCCTGACATGCCTTGCATGTAGGATTAGAGATCTACAGTTTGGAGTCATGCTTCAAGGTCGCTGTTGGGGAAATTTGCGTGCTTCTTATCAATCTTTTTGGGAAATAAGGGGAAACAATTTGTTAAAATGACCATAATGTGAACATGCATCCTGGCCAGCTCCCACTGCGAGGACTCAGAATGTAGTAGCTTTTCTCATAGATTTTATCAGAAAGGGTTTTCAGCATGGCGTCGTACTCGCACATTGTCTGAGGAACCCTGCAGGAATGCATTGAAAGGCATATATAATGGTGTTGATGAACTTTGTCTCCGTCAGCGTCCAACTCTCACCCCACCCAAACGATTCTTGCAGAGTCCAATCCATTTTTCAGAGATGGAGAAAGTGCTATCAACACTATTTCTACCTGCAGTGGGGGCTGCAGAACTTGAAGATTCCAGCGGAGAGCCCTTGCAGCGGGATGCTGAAGCTAGAAGTTCCTGGGAACGGCGGATGTGTCCAAAGCATTCTGGGGCCCACACCTCAGTGAGCAGCTCCTCCTCGTCGTCTGCCTGAGAACTTCAATTCCACACGCGGGCGTTGTGGGCCAGGCTCCGGACTGTAAGGCTTCAAGCAGGCGAGCGGAAAGCGGACAGTCAAATAACATTTTCTCAGAGAGCATACACTTAAACAGTCATCTTGCGCCTATCAAAGGACATACTTGCCCAAGCTTTGGCTTGCAGTACAATATGGCTTGCAGTACAATATGCATCTGTGTAGCCAAGGAAATCCACGGCGATGAGTTTCAATTTGGAAGGCGTTGGGCTTCAGTTCCTTTGAGAGGCTAATGCACATTGGGGTGAAAAGCGGCCTCTGAAATCATCAGGGCTAAAATTTGAAAGTCTATTCGCGTTGACAGCTTGCATTGAAGATACCAGAGAGATCTTGTGATACGAATGGTGTCAGCGACAGATGGCCGTCTTCAGCTTACTTTGATACTAGTGAAGAATGAACTGTTCCTCCCTGCCTCATGACAACCCTACTCCTGGCAGGTTCAAGTCCAAGAAAGCCTCAGAAGAATATGATAACATCCTGTGATTTCCTGAACCTGCACCATCGGCTTACATGCCTGTGTCATCAGCGGACATACACACACCGCACTCTAGTTGAGGACATCATGTCATATTCATGGATTTAGATTCAACTGGATGACAGTCACAACGTGAACAAAATTTGATTTCCAACAAAATCCAATGTGCATTTCCAGCTCAGACTGATGAGAGTTTGAGGTGTAATTGTGGGGGTCAGCTCGCTTCAACAAAGCAAGCGAGATAAAAGCCAAAACTAGGGGCTAATGTATGCAAGGCGCCTTGTGCCTTGAGACCTTCACGTAGGCACGGGCCAAATTGCAAAATCCCGGAACGGTGGCTGCCAGGGGGTCAGG
This sequence comes from Symbiodinium pilosum, assembly GCA_905231905.1. Classification (NCBI taxonomy): domain Eukaryota; class Dinophyceae; order Suessiales; family Symbiodiniaceae; genus Symbiodinium; species Symbiodinium pilosum. Next base: position 26,780 of record CAJNIZ010000777.1, on the reverse strand, counting down.
ATGACTAATCACTAGTCCTAGGGGTAGCCTATGCGGAATCAAATAAACAAGGACCTCGAAACCGACATCTAGGCAACTGTGCTAATTGAAGCTGTGGCGCTGGGATCAGTTCATCTTTCGAGTCCTGGCTGCTTCGATGGCTTGCTGGGCTCCGGCTCTCCCGCATGCAAAAGTAAAGAGAGTTGGGCTGAAGGCTCTGCAAGATATCAAGTTCATCGAAGGCGGCTAGCCAAATGCAGAATTTGGCCACGGAACATCTTCTCAGAGCATACCAATGTGTTAATGTTTAAGTTCAAACAAAGGATCGACATGGGCACATGTACCTACCTGCCCCAGTCCTGTCTGTTTGGTATGGATTTGTGTTGGCCACGGAAATGTACATGATTTAGTCCGGCAGCCTATATGACACCCCAAAACCCTACTTTGAAAAATTGGTGTTTGCCTGCATTGCTGTTCTCCACATGGGACAACAGCATGAGGACTCCTATTGCACAAGGAACCAAGTATGCAAGCACATTGTCAGCCGCGCGACCCAGCCGCAGAGGTTGCCTTTTCGGGCCCAGGGTGTTGGTGCCATGAGGATTCCGGCATGCTCGGGCCCGTATGTTAGTCAGATAAGGTGTGGGCTTGGTTGACCTTGTGCTCACTGGCTTATCACTTGAGAGTTCGGGTGCCAGGTCTGCGGGGCTCAGGATTTGTTCCACAACTGTTGAGGATTCATTGAACGGCTGTGATCATTTGCCATTGAGTCCCACAGGCTTTCTGAAAGCCTGTAAAGCCTTAAAGCTCCATGCATACCTACATCCCACAACCCCCAGAGTCGTAAAGCCAGCGCTCAAAAGGGCCCCTAGAATCCTCACTCAACCCCAATTCGAAAACATTACAACCCAAGAAAAAAAGGAAGAAGTCCAGTGGCGTTGGAGCGTGGCTGCTGCCATCTCACGTCGCCGAAGCTGCTCGAGATGGTTCCTCGGAAAATTCTGAAAACTTTGAACGTATGCATGCTTTGCAGTATCCCGGCCCTCTTACGGTCCGGGTTTTAGTTACACAGTTGGTGATTGCCCTACCCTGAAACCGTGAACCCCCTAAATCCCTCAGCCTGAACTACGAATCCCACACTCTGGACTCACTGGTGGTAGTTCCTGAAACCCTGAAGCCCCAATTCCACCTCTCCTCCCCGACGTTCAACACCCGTAGCTACCCTTAATGCTCAACATACCCCATAACAACCCAAACTATTGTATTCGATAAACTCGGGAGGGTGCTGAGCGGTAGAAGAGAAAGAACCATTTTGCCAAGACAGAAGTCGCGCCCATTCGTCGCGGCTGGCAGAAGGTCAGGCGGGGCTTCAAAGCTCTACAATGCTTTGGAATGTACAACTTGGTTTCACAGCTCAAACTTCTAGAGGCCCAGGCACTTTGACTCTGGGATCTGGGGTTGCAAGCTTCGGGCTTCAAGGTTTTACAATAGCCTCGCCCTCTGAGCTGTGCTTTTCACGACAAAGCCAGGAGATCAGACGTCAGGTCTCAAGAACGTTGCCTGTCCATACATGGCCTGATGTCATTGTTTTCATGGACTGGGAAACGAGCAGCTTGACATCCTTCTCCTTTGGCTTTTGAAGCTTCGCAGCGCTACGTTCATCTTGGACATGCTACCAAAGAAAGTCTCATGCGTGAAATCATGCAGGCTATTGACCTTGACCTTTGGTAATAAAGCTTGCATCATGACCTGTCACACAAAAACTTTCCCAAACTTCTGCAGTCTGAACTGATGGGGGAAACGCGTTGCTTTCCAACAATTACACCTTGAACAGAGTTCTGGGCACGTTCTTCTGAAGGTGTTTTGAAAGAAGGCCCACACTCTGCAAGCCACGTCCACCAATTAAAAAACGCCGGCCTTCCAAACTAATTCCATTCAAAAAAACACCTCTGGTGACAATCTGCTGCAGATCCAACGTCATACATCATGTACTGTAGTTCTACCTGAAGCGTAACTAAAATTTACGTGAGAGGCGGAGCACCATTTGCACGGGACAGAGTGACATCCTCCTGCTTTTGTGGCAATTTTGTGTTTTGGAACCACCGGTCAAGTACTTCAACTGCCGCCCTGGAGCTTCCACAGAATTTCCCTGCAAGCGATCCCCAGTCCCCGCGTGCAGCCATGAAAGCTGTGGACCGTGAGCTTTGGTAGGAAGCTTGGATATTGAAATTTCCCCCAGACTCTCTCCAAAACTTCATCAGTAAAAACTTCAGAAGTGATGTGCGCCACGCCATGCTCTTCTAGCAAGTACAACTTCAAGAATGGTGGAATGCCTCCACTATTCCTCTTGCACCTGGTATTGACAAAAGCCACACTTTGCAAACCATTGGCAAAATGCTGAACACCGACCTTCCAAACTACATTCAAGGCTAGATAGCTTCAAGGACAATTACATCTACGTGGGATGTAGTGCACCAAAAAAATGCTTAATGTCAACTAACATCCAGCCTGAAAGCCAGCACCTTTCGTTTGGCCTTGTTTTCTTCACACCATGCAAGCCCCCGTAACCCTGATAAATTGCGCCAGGCAGCAAGCCACGCTGAAATTCGCGAAAGAAGCTGAACATGGCGCTGCAAAATCCGGTCTAACTCCCAGTAGAGCAAACGTCTGATTCTTCTTCGTGACGAAACCCAGAAACAATCTTTACTTCATACATCATATTATGGGAGAACAGGAATCTACCTCGTCTTGCGCACCCTAGCATGCCTACAGTAAGTACTTCCCTCGAGTAATTCCAGTGTGATCCCGCAACACTTGCTAGACTTTTATAAGCCTTGGCCACAATCTCCTGCCCATTATTCAGCTTCCTACTTGACATCACGAATCGTGCAAGTGACCTTCCACTGCCCTCAACAGTGAGAGCCAGCAAGCTGCATGCCGATGGCATTACACACAGCGACGGTTCTCCAAGGAAAGCCACATAGTTGGCACGTGGAAGCAAGGTCCCTTGAAGCTCTGTCTGCACTAGTCGAAGGTTCATGGGATGAGCGACTGTAAGGATCAAAGCCTGGCAGTTGCTGTCTCCCAACAGCAATCGGAGAATCTCGTATGAGGAGATCCAACTATTGTACCTACCAATATAAGGCAAAGCCCTAGACCACAGATCCTGCGGAAGCTCATGCACCTTGTCATGTTTTTGCTGCACGGCTCGACGTGGTCACTGTTGCCTTCTGCTCCGCAGAGAGTTGTTGCCTCCAAATGCCTGGCTTGCGCAGGAAGTTTTGGATAAGCAAAAGTCAGGATCTGAAGAGGTGAGGCCTGCAGATCTGCTGTGATTAGGATCCGGGAGTCGGGGTGCCAAGACAACTCAAACTTAGACATGTCCATACTTGCAACATCCTCCAAAAGCATCCCCCGCTCTCGAAACACAAGTCTGAAGTCCTTGAGAGGAAAGATGCGAGCAATCCATGAACGGGGTGCAGGACGTCAGGCGTTAAGACTTCGACCTCAAGCTGGCTCACGCACCCCCCACTCTGGGGGACTTTTTGCTAAGCTATGCCACCGCTCAAGAAGTGCTCTTTTCCGGATGTCGGATGTTGTGCTTAGTTTCGGGTGAAGTTGAGTATCATAAAGCTCTCCATGCATATGGAAACAAGGATTTTGGCTGCCCGGCAGACGTCAGAAATGCAGGGTCTGACAAGAAAGCTTCCAAGCAGCTTTTCTGAGATGGCGTGAACAACATCCTACTGCCAACAATGCCACGTATGTTCCCACTGATGTGGGCTCCTATTGGGCACATTCTATATTCAGCAGGTTTTAAGTAGTAAAGGGTGAGGATTAGCCAAATGCACTTTCCCTACTGGCGGCCTCGCGACAAAGGAAACCAAGGGCCGCAATCCATGGCTTCTGAAAACCTGCACTGCAACAGGAGAGTGTTCAAGACGCGCACATGCCTGTGTCTTTGAATATGCTGCCAGTAATCAATGTATCGACTGTTCTTGGCTTCTCCCTGAACCCAGCACTATGGTATACCTAGGCAACATCAGCATGCCCATGAGGCCCATGAGTTCTGCTTGAACCTTTTTGCTGTTGCTGGCCGAGGGCTCTGGTCGAGCGCGGTCAAAAGTGAACTTAGGATCATAGAAGGGCAGGGGTGCATGGAATCAAATAGGGATATGCAGAAACTTTCTAGGAAGTACAAACAAGGTTTTAGGAATCATGTGGACATAAGACAGAAGCATGCAACATCATTGAGACTCAGCACCCCATGCAGGTATCAGGGGTAAGCACACAGCACATACGGCCTGTGATAACCAATTGACAAAGGCCTGCAAAGTGCGCCACTTGCGAATGTAGCATGCAAGCAACGAAGACAGCAGAACCTGTAGCATGCCGCTGCATACAAAACGATAGCGAAGCATGTGTGCTGCTACAGTATCTCTTGCATGCAGATAAATACGACCAACAGGGCTGAGGGATGCTGAGGTTCCCCTGGGTTGCAAGTGACAATCATGGGCATGAGCACGCCCCCAACAACAAAAGCTACCAAACTACGAGAAGATGTTCACGTCCTGGCCGGATTACCCTGGCAGAAACGAGCATCCTAGTACGCAGCCTCTTCTTTATATCAAGCTTTCAAGCACTGGGTTATTCTAGCCTCATTCAGTCCTAGAGTCTGCAAGCTTCCAGAAATAATCAGGACTTATCAACTAGTACTCCTCCGCTTGGTAGAGCGCCATTAGGGCTCCTACCGTATTCTTCCAGGGGTCTCAGCATACCTTCCAAACCCTAACTTCACAAACCCTTGAGCTGTTTGTTTTTCAGAGTTTGCAAAATCCGTCAGGAGTAGCACGCCTGTGTACAGGCGGGAGGCCCGACAACGCAACCAGAGGAAAATGCGAGTCCACAACTCACACATGAAGCCCGAAAGGCTATGTGGTAAAGGTATACCTTAAACTCAGCAGCAATTGTCGGATCCTTCCCATAGAAGTCCTTTGACTCCGCTTAAAAAGCGAAATATCTGAGCCTCCTACTGTGCCGCTCCTTTCGCTTAGTGCTAGATCCTGAGGCTAGGGCGATGGTTTAAGCATTATAGATTTGGGCTTGGGTATTTCAACATGGACCATGCAAAACCATCTTTTCAGCCTCAAGTTTGCATCCAACCTTGCAAACACTGGAAGTCAATCAGCTTGGGGGTTGCCTTCGCGGAGGACTAGACCAACCTCTCATTCTCAAACCAAAGTTCAAGATCGAAATACCATTTTCGTGCTTCTTGCGGTAGTACTGAAGTAACTATAACTGCTGCTACTACTGCTACTTCGATTAATTACACCTCCTAACGCAACTGCTGGTACTACCGATGCAACTTGCGATAGTGCAATACTAGTAATGTTGGCAGTATGGACTGGATCATACGACTACGACTACTACTACGACAGCAACGCTGCTGGTACTGGAACCATGCAGAAAACGTATACGTCTTCTATTTCTACAACCTACTCCTATCAAGAACAATGATAGTACTCGTTCCGTCGGAGCTGGAGGTGTGGCTGCTGCTGCAGCAGCAACAGCAACGACTACAACGACTACGACACCGACGACTACGTCGATGACCACCACCACCACAACAACAATAATGACGACTGCGGCGACGACAACAATGACGAGAACGAAGACCACTATACGACAACCACGACCACTATCATGGCCACTAGTTATCATGACCACGATGACCACAACCATCACGACAACCACAAGACGACAATGATGATGACAACGACCACGACCACGACAATGACCACGACCACCACGACCACGACCACGACCACGATCACGACCACGACCACGACCAAGACCACCACCACGACCACCACCACCACCACCACCACCACGACCACCACCACCACCACCACCACCACCATCATCACGAGCTACGACTGCTGCCACTGCTAAGACGACTGCAACTATGCAAATGGAATCCCACGACGCTGCAACTGTGCGACAACACGACTACACAACTATACGACTATAATCACGACATGTAAATACACAACTGTAAGAAATTCCACTTCTATGTCTGCTTCCTGCTTCATTTCTGTTTATCTTTCTTCGGCTTTTCCTGCTCAACCCTGCTGCTCCTCCTCCATCTAGGTACAAGTTGAGTAGTACATCGCTACTGCTGAAGCCGCGACGAGGACGACGCGCACGACGAGGACGAAGATGAATGCCACGATCCCTCCTGCTAGTGCCATGATGTTGTGTTTCAATGCAAGCCCCAAGCTGGCTGCTGGTGAGTTAAAGCTCAACCCCAGCTGGTTGCTGCTTTGCTGCTAGTACAAGCACACACTCTTTCTTGTTTTGAAATTCCGGCTTCGGTGCGAGTGGCGGAGGGATGGCCTTCGGGATAAGCTGACTATGTGGCTGTGCCCATGCTGAGGTAATCGCTAGTCAGGCCCTTTGATACAGCCCACCCACAAGAAATTGATGCGCCAAACAGACAAGCTGCTTGCCAGGATATTTGCGGGCATGGTCTTTGACATTGCAATGCTTCTGAATTGTGAACTGCCGGTCTGGGGCAGCAACCTCGAGCAACTGAAGGAAGAGCCGTGGCTTAAACGCCATGTGTGTCCATGCGCTTCTCAACGCTTTTGCCTTTCTGAAACGCACGCTAGACAAATGCAGCAGCTGAATTCAAAACAACGCCTCCCGGGCCGACATAAATATCATCTGTATGCACACCCAATGGGAGATCAGAACAGCGTGGCCGATGACGGCCTCGCAAACGTCTTGAGACCTAAACAGTAAATTTCTGGCCTTTCAGGGAGAAACTTTGCGCTCCCACACCAGCTACGTTCAACAATTCTGGATTTACAGGCCGCTGGTTTGATGAGGGAAAATGTTTGGATCCTACTAAATGAGTTTCTGTCAAGAACTTCAACCCTGACTCCCTGAGCCGTTGCACCCCAGCCACGAAGCCCTAGACGCGCATGCCAGGTACCGAAACAGGTACAAGCAAGCCCCTGGAGCACACTTCCAGGATTCCATGCTAGGTCATCTACGCAATCTTATGACATATTATGGAACGTCCGTTGCGGAGATTATTAAAGATACGTTGAAGGTCAACTCGCTCTGGCTCGTAGATCATCTGCGGGCCTCCCTGACACCCGTTTATGGACTCCTCGACAAGCATCCTTTCCTGCCAAAGCTATCTTTTGGATCATGCCCAGCCTCGGATAGCGACGAGTACGTCGCCTGCATCGGTCACCAGAAGCCACTTCCTGGGCGCTGGGTGCATTTCTGGAGAATAGGGATGTCTCATGAAACTCTCAGCCAAGTATGTACATGGGGACACTACAAATCGACTGAACCCCATCAATGCTAAATTCTAGACGGGCAAAGAAGAGTACACCGCTCAGAGACCCAGAATCCATCTGACGAAGTGCCTCCACCTGAGATGTGGACATGGAGCTTGCTGGCGGACTAGAAGCTAGGGGCTTCCCAAAACAGGAGTGTCTGCGAGGATCCTGGGCATGGAGCCCTTTGTCCGGGCTACTGCAGTTTGCTATGCACCACCTTCGAGTTGGGAATTCTGCCAGGGCTGGAAAGAGAAAGGTGCAAAGACGATGCAATGCAGCACTCCCGAAAACGATGAAGCAAATCATCCCAGATTTGGGCACAAGAAAATGGATCTCATGTTGGGGGCTCACTTTCGTGGGACCCTTAATGGATGTAGCATGTCGCACCATGTCAGTCTCCCGACTGCCACTGGTTTTCAAATGAGAACAACTTGGGGGGGGCTTCAATTTTGAGGGCTTCCGGAATGACTGTTGAGGAGGAAGGAGATCCAAGACGTGGGCTCTGCAACACCGAAGAGACTTCTGCGCTGAGGTTTGAAGATGTAAGGGTTCTCAAGAGCAAAGGTCCCTCCACTTGCCGTGTGGTGAAATCTTCGGTATGTTAGGAAGCAGACAGAAAGACTCCTGATTCGGGGAGCTACGGGTGTGTTTCAACACTGATCAGATTAAGTAGAACACAGTTTCAGTCTTGGGGTATGGTATACTAGAATGAAATCAGGATGTGCGAGAGGACAGAATGTTCCTTTTTCCTGGGACGTATACATTTTACAGGAGTTCGGGTGTGTCAACATGATATAAGCACCAGTCCACAAACATGCTCATCGAAACCACCCAAACACCTGCTCAAAGGTTTCCTTCCTTATGATATAACTTATTCGTGCTGTCTCACGCTGCCAACATGACCCTACGCTGCCAGCATGACCCTGGTACGGGGCGATAGCCACTGGTTCTACCAGTCTGAAGCTTCGCGTAAACAACGAGGTTCAAGCCATTGAACAGAAAGAGGCAATGCGTGCGCCTATGCTCATTCGGCCGTCAGTCCAAATGACAACTACCCCGAACCTTGCATTTCAGCAAAGCCAAAAGCCCAAAAGCATAGGCCACCACAAGAGCACCCTCCAGTGACAAAAGTAAGGTTGCGAGCAAAATAGACATTAGATAAGGCAGAAAGAAACCAAATGCCAACCTTGTAAGCCTGTCTATACCATGCTGACAGCTTTGGCATCAGATCCTTTATGCCTAACCTTTCATCAACCTGGATGCCTTCTTCGCACATAGCCCACAAAATCTAAAACCCTGACTTGAGACCCAAACCCCCAGCGACAATCACAAAGAAATAGACTTATGGTCGGCGTAGATGGATTTCGAGACAATGGTCAAGCACGTTATAGTGTCGCTACAGCCCAAAAAGAAAGACAACCTTGGCAAAGTCTCTATCAGCCGTCATGGCCTCCTAAATCCGGACAATCTATGGAAAAGAAATGTAGTTACTCCATGCACCCCAGAAAGCCCTTCAGAACCTCTTGCCGGCTTGCAAAGTTGTTCGGCCCAAGAATGAACGTCAGTACTGACTCTTCATGTGTGTCCAACCCTGGATTCCTAGATGCCTGGGGACTTAAGCAGAAGCCATACTGAAACCTTAGAATAACGTAACCCATGAAACCCAAAAATAGATCCCACACCCTGTGCTCTGGATGCCTTCAGAGGCATAACCATCGTCTTCAACATGATGCTCCACTGCAACCTGAGGCAAACTCCGCAAGAAATCGTAAAGGTATCGAGAGAGTTTCTGTAATTTGGGATGCGGCACTGTTCAGGAACTCGCAGCAAGCCCCCCTACCGGACTGTGAAGACATGTCAGTGTGCTGCAACCAGCTTATGTTCCTGGCTACATCTCCCTCAAACCAGGATCATGCCTGCAAATGGCACCAAAAACGTGGCAATCTGCAGTCGTTCAAGTCTGACAAGTCCAGCTGTGGCGTCCCCTGGGCTCTCGTATACTTCCAAATGTGGCGATACCTGTTACACAGATCCAGCTTCGGCAAGGCAGCCTTCAGGATGAAAACCGGGTTTGGTTTATGCCTGCTGCAAGTTAGCATACTTCAGCTGGAAAGACCTCAAGGAAGCATTCATTGCACTTTCAGCGCCCATGTTATAGCGAAGAAAACAATATCTCAAAGGCGCAAGAAAAAGGTTCTCAAGACACGGAAAGTTCGATAACCTAGAGCTCCTACTCATGGAATTCCACTTCTGAAGCTGAGTAGCACGAGCATCTTTAATGAAACATGTCAAAGCGACAAACTTCATCAAGTGGATACCCCGGCGTTTGGGCTTTCGGCCAAACACAGGGGCTGGGGACCAAAGCGCTGGGACTGTGGAGTTTGGAAGTCTAAGAGCTTGTCAGGTTTCCCTTAACTAGACGTGACACGTTTGACAACAACACCCCTACATAGTGTAAACAATGAACCTAAACCCCTGAATCCTACGCCTTCTAACCAGGCAACCAAAAAAATGAGCCAGTTGCCTGAAAAACTCGCGGCAATCGTTCAGGGTATCTTAACAGCCTCTCATTGTACACGCACCCCAAGCATCCCAACAAATCGCGGGTAACAAACAACTGTTGCAAATTTTGGAGGCCCAGACGAACCCGTACAAATGCGAACAGACCAGCCTCCGGAGCCGGAAGGAACTGCGGAGACCCCTGAGATGTTGGGGCCTCGGCTTTATTGGCCAGGGGGTTCACAGTCCAACCATGGAAGCTAGATTTTGAACGGTGGAGCAAGAGGCTGCGTTAAAAAAAAATCTTTAAGGTCTGGGTGCCAAAATGTCATTTTTGCTGTTGATCCCGATGCTTAACATCAAACAATCAACTAAGCCCTGAACCCGGCCTGATTTTGGCTGTGTGCCTCCTGGCATGATCTGATCCGGCCAGTGCCCTTCAGGGATGAGGATTTGACGCGGTAGCAGCCACCCTGTACCGGGGATCTTGGGCAATCCAATAACCAATGGTGCTGGGAGGGAATGGCCGGGGCTCACAGATGAGCACAAGGTGGTGCATCAGGGTCACTTTTGAGCTTAGCAGGCACTACCATGGTTCAGTTTGACAAGAACAAGCCTTTTGAAGTGAATGATTCGGGCCGCCTAGAATTGTGCCAAATACGGGTTGATTGCCTTTCCTAAACTTCGGGTGCCTGCTGATTCTTGTTGATATTCTGTTCATGACCACCATTATTCAAAGTTTTTGGTCAGAATTCCTAGCTGCGAGAAGTTCTTGCTGATTCTTGCCTGCTGGTTCTATCATTGGTATACAGTAGCTTCCAGCTGACAAAATGTTTTGAGCTCAGGCAGAAAGCCAAAGGTTGTCGATCAACTAATTTATTGTATGACAGCGCAAAGCCGTAGGAAGCTGGGCGTCTTTCCTTTCATAAGTAGTGCAAAAATTGGAATCAGCATTCACCCTCTGTATCCAGGTGGAGTAGTCCCCCAACCACAGATGGGGTCAGAAACAAGTTTAGGGTCCTATGGTTCAGGGGATCATTCTCATGGGCTAGCCTAGCGCCTGCTACCATGAGGGCGCAACCTCTATCACCTAGCCTAGCGCTTGTGACCGCTAGGGCACAACCCCTGCCACCTAGCCTAGAGCCTGGAACCACCAGGGCGCAACCTTATCACCTAGCCTAGCGCCTGTAACGGCCAGT
>CAJNIZ010000777.1:0-15603 GCA_905231905.1 Symbiodinium pilosum | reverse complement strand
ATCACGTAGCCTAGCGCCTGTAACCGCTAGGGCGCAACCCCTATCATCTGCCTAGCGCCTGTAATAGCGCCTGTAAGCACTAGGGCGCAACCCTTATCACAAAATCTTTGAGGAGGAACTGATGAAAAAGACTTTTCACGCGCGAGGCCTTAGATTTCATTTTGCCGTATCCGACCGCTATATTGTGTGACCTATTAAACATGTAGCGCGGGACCTATTATTTGAACCTGGACCACCCTCCCGAAATAGGCCCCAGGACCTGTTCTAAATAGGTGGGAACCAAGGTAACCCACCTCCGCAAAGACCTACAGATAGGGGGGAATGAATCAACAGCAGTACGTGGGCATTTGCACCCTGTAAACACCAGAGGCATGCGTATTTCCGGTTCACGGGACACGCTTCCGGCCGAGAGTCGCATCTGCGGCTTTTGGATTCAGTGCACTTCAAGGTTGAGGCAAGCTTCCACTGGCTTTTGCCGCTTCTACAACTCTTTCCAGATAGCCATCACTGCCCCAATAACCCACAACTTTCCCACAGCCTCGGCCCAAAATCCTCAACCTCGCGTGCCAAATCATGAGCGCAATCCGAGGACCCCATCTGCTGATAGCATACAATCCCTGCAACATGCCAGGGACCCTCCAAAGTTCCATGCAAACACAGTTTCAAGTTCGTGCGTGAACGTGATCTGACATACCTCATCCATCAAGCTGAACCCACAACCTCATGGCCCCGACACCCTAAACTCAGAGCCTCTCACAACAACCCCTTAGGTGATCCATAGACGCCCGCCATCCTGAACCCTAAAAGTCTGTACAATACCGCAAATAGAAGACCTAGAGGATCCCGTCTAGATTGCAAAACCCACATAACGTGCAGCAGAAGCTCCGGGGATTGAACCTCATGGCTTTGGGGATGCGGGGCGTGGGGCCATGTCCATAAAACAAATGGGCAACAAGCTCTGTTAGCGCTGGGCGGACGGCTCAACAGCCTCACCCACAACAACTACGAAAGAAGAGCGGCATGTCTTGTTGAACCTTTTTGAAGCTGACGGCTAACCCCACCCCTGGCACCCCAATTTGTAGTCCTGACTTTGCACCCGACATTTCTCCGGACCAACATGGAACCCGCAAAAGGATCTAGGGCTGAGGGATCAGCATGCGTGTCTCGGAGATGAACCTCTACACCCAAAGGCAAAAACGTCTACCCGGAGGTTATGGCCTTGTGGCCTTGACAGAAATCCCTGTCGTGCGACATCTTTTCCAAGCCAAACTTGTCGTTAAAAGCTTCGGATGACATTTGAATTTGATGACAGACGTTGCTCTGCACCTTACAATGCCAGTCCTCACAAGATTGCTTTGCGCCAGACCAGATGCAAGTTGGCCCTTCCAAAGGCCAGATGCACGTAGAAGCAGATGGCTTTCAAACCATGGTGCAACTCTTCCAATTTCGGGCCCTAAAGCCCCAAAGTAAGTTGGTCACAGTCCCGGTGTTTTGGGTCGCCGAAGGAGGGTTTGGAAAGTCCATGAAAAGGCCCAGAAGCATCGGCTGTCACTTCCAGCTGGAAGTACTCCTGCGCAGAAGCTTAAGGTCCAATTGGTCAAGGTTTGGGTTGAAATCGCGGTAAGTGCTCTTTGTAGGTTTCTCTCTATCTATCGATGAAGGTAGCCGACTTTTGCAAACTCCAGTCTGCAAGAACAGCTAGGCATGATGGACCACGGAGGTTGAATATTATCGCATCAACCCCTACTCTCCTGGATCTTCGGCCAATCATTGTTTGGGACGTCGATGATGGGATCCGAATAGTGGCCTTGGCTTTTCAGCGCAGTGTGTCCAGGGATTTCGGCTATAGGGTCTAGGTTTCCTGATGTCGGGCTTGGGATTTTTTTGGGAGGGACTTGCGTCACAGAAACATGCCTTGAAGCATCAGTACGGGGTAGCTGCTAGTGAGAGTCCCCCCCTTGCCTCCTTCGCCCGTTAAAAAAAACACGACAAGCTTCACAAAATGACAGAAAAAGCGTTGCGGATAGTATTCGTGATGCTATTGGAACCATCATTAGATTGGCAGTCTCTATCTGAGCCGATTGCCCATTCTGAAAGTTACCATGGCTTGACTTATGGTTGATGCTGCCACCCCGCCTCCAGAACCTAACCCTGCAGCAGTGGGCTGCGATGCTGGACATGAGTCCCACAAACAATAGCCTTTTTACAAAAAAATAGCCGTTTCTTGGCAGGATGGACAACGAGGGCATACAAGTGTTCTCATTGTTGGCTTCAAGGTGTTTCACTTCTAGATGCTTAAAGATGACCAGAACTTGAAGCCCAACTGCAGTAGACTTGCAGGCAAAACAATCTTACGCCCAAGCTGCTTACAGCTGAAATGCAGATTTGGGCGCTATTTGTGGCCCTGACCTTGTTGTCCTCCTTCTCAAGCATGTGCAGACAGTGGCGGGCCTGGTAGAGGTCAGGTACCAACAAAATGTTGAAGGAGCATGTGGCATCTCAAACCCAGGCGTCGACAAGTTGTGTTGGGTTGTCTTAGCACACTGCTGAAGCCCGGCATCATCTTTGGGAAACAATGAGTCCGTTTTGAGAATGCTGGCAACACAAAACCCTTTCCTGAAAGTCTTAGTGTTTCATGCGTATTTGGGTCGAGTAGAGCGCCAGAAACATAGATACGTCGGTGCATCAAATCCTGCATCGTCAAATACTGCACAAAGCCGACCTGAAAGTGTGCGCCTGCAACTTGCACACTAAAATGCCTAATCACACCCGGGCACGCCCTTGCAGACATCCTGAGAACTCCTTGGAAATTGCAAGAACATTCTCACTCCAGTAATGAATGCAATAATTGGTGAAGCATTCTGCTTAGAAATGATAGTTGTGCTCTGGTTTTCTGGTTTTTCAAACAGTTCAGAAGGAAAACAAGGAGACGATGCAATGCAGTTCGCCAACTTTCAAGCCCTAGAGTTCCGGGAAGCATGAGACAGAGGCGAACCAATGAAGCACCGTTCCGGCTCAACAAGGCCATCGGGCATTCCACCAAAATGGGTGTACCTGGGAACCTAGGAGTATGGGGATCATTCGGGGAATAGCATTCCCATTAAGGATTACGCAGGGAGTATTTAAGAAATTCACCTATACTCAAAGCTGCCATCCCCAGATAATACAAGTACCACGGTTTACACGCGCCAGAATGTCACAATTGGCTTGAGAAACTTCCGCGCTAACCAATGAACAACAGACTTTAACCTCCTTGGTCTGAAATTCCAACATTTGCAGCCGCTCCTCACCGTTGGCGACAACCACCAAATAGGCAATGTTGGCCTTATCGAGGTTTCCAGCAGCAACATCCTCAAATTTGGGCGTGTCTTTTTCATAAGAATGTTTGAATCCATAAGAGGCTATAGATCAACAAAGAACCTACTATGAGGCTCGCCACCGTCGGGCCTAACTTAAATACATTCAGCCAAACCATTCAAGACCCCTACGCCTTTCGGCGCCTAGAAACCCCTACGCCTTTCAACGCCTAAACACCGCTAAAGATCCCTACGCCTTTCGGCGCCTAAACACCCCTAAAGACCCCTACCCCTTTCGGCACCTAAGATATTTCAGAGGGTGTTGTTTGGGATGATCGTCTCACCCCGACCACGCGCCGACTGTCATCCATTAGGCTGCAGGTGGCGAGCTGTAACTTACTACATAATCCAGCTGTATCTAGCTGACCTGGTGGATGCATACCCAAGTTGTACGTGCTGAAATGTACCCCAAGCCGGCTCATTTCCGCTACATCTACTACATTGTTTGTCAGATTCTCGTATTGCTACTATGAGTAATGCGATTCCACCTGGAACGTTCTGGATAGCTCTGCTTCCTATATGTCCAAACTCGAAGCCAAAAAGAAAGAAAAATTGAATCGTTGAGCAGTTGAGACTGGAATTCTTGCAAATCTGCAAGAAACGCAGGATGATGTCGCTGCAGGTCAGAGCAGCAAGTCCATAATTTCGAGAAGACCGGGCATGTTGCTCACAGTGCTTGTCGCACTAGCATCTTTCAGCGGAATTTCAAATGTCGTCACGTCCCGGACATCTTTGATCACGTCACGTCAACAGTGCTGGGAACTTTCGCAGCAAGAAGATCAGGTCTTCATACATGGAAGGTTGCTCCTGCGCTCTTCGAAGCACTGCCAGAATTTTGAGATGGCACCACAGAGACGGTGGGCAACCTTTGAAGACGCAACTTCTGAGCAAGGCTTCTGATACAAGATTATGCCTTTGCAAAGCGCAGTTTCTTCATGCTGCTGTAAGCAGAGCATCACCGCAGATGAGAAACAAAAATAACATATCCAGGTAAGGTGATCAGCTTTGTTGGCGCGTTGTGCAGTGTAGGAGCATGAGGGAATCGCTCAGAGACCTTCAGCCCGCACGTCCTTGTGCAGCTCAGCAGAAGTTGCGGTCTCTGCATGTTGATTTTGGCTTATTAAAGACTCAAACCGGTCCACTGGCACCGGCTCTTGCGCATTCCTGATTGAGCAGGTCACAATGGATCAGAGGTGCACAAGGGCTGTTGGGCAGAGACGAGGCAGAATTGGCACAAATTTCAGCTTTTGCTAAAACTTGTAGGAAACGTAAAGGGAGAGGCGTCAGTTGTTGCACGAGCGCCTGCTGCATGGCATCCTGAGGACTTGGGCAAAAGCTGCTGGTCTGAAGGCCAGCCGGCTTCATCGTCAAGCAGAGGAATTGGCATGCATTCTTGGATTTGTACCGGAGACGGAAGGGACGCCTGGTGCTTGGACCCAAGCCAGAAAAGAAACTTTGGACACCATTAGATCCTAGGTTGCGCACACCACGGGAGGAACATGGTGTGTAAACACCTGTCAACCATGCCCTTTCTTATGGCAGTCCAACACTTCAGTTCCGAGTAGGCCTCAGCAACCAAGCTGCAAGGCATGTCGACCGTGAGCGACCTCCGGCAAATACTAGCAAGGCCAAAGGCGTGAAGTTTGCTGCGCCGTTGCTTCGTTTTGCAGCCTACAGTGAGCACCTTTGGTGGCGGTCATATGCGGCTCCTTCGGGCGGCAAACGGACACGAATACTAGATGGCACACAGCTTTCAAGCTCACACCCTTTTGAAGAATTTTGCATGCTAGCCTCTTGCAGAATGGCGGCGGAGATGCAAACAGCTGCTTGTCCAAGGCATGAGTGCCGGCAAACGTTGCTGAAAGAACACCCTGGCTTCAAACAGCGACGAACCTCGAAGCCTAGACCACCAACAACTACAAACTCTGCGAAGAGACAAAAGCTGAATACGAGAAAGCCACACCAATCGCGATCTTTCGCCGGTAGGAGATATGGATGCGGATGAAGCGCCCGTAGAGACCTAGAATTGAAGAGCTTGCCAACCGGAGGACATAATCCTGACAAGAAATCCTGGAATCTCTTGTATGATATGGAGTCCGAAACCTGAAGTAACTCGAGGGGAGATGGAAGGCTATCTTCAGCATTGATTCCCATCATGAAGATCTTAGCCCAAACGCCAAAGCCTCGAGAGCCCCAGATCCGGGATCCCCAAGCCCAACACCTTCTCTTTCTCAACTCCAAAGCCCCAATCCCTACCATACCCAATGCTCCGAACCCCTTCAGATTTAAGCTGGCTGGTCAGCATCCGCACCCACACGATAGCAGCCCATCATTGAGCATTTGGAAAAGTGCATTTACCCGCCAGTACCCCTTCAAGGCACGGTTGCTGGGCAGAAAAAAACCTATCTCAACGTATCCCCAGGCACCCGGTGATGCGCACCAAACTTTCCTTGACTGCGGCTTGAAACTTAATATTCAAGATTTGCGAAGGTTTGGACTGTTTGGGTAGGTTTGAATATCTAGGGCGCTTCAAGTTTCGGGGCTCGTGAGGGTTCAAACAAGCTGCGAAGCGAAAAGCTGTCTCTCGATTATCTGCGCAAACTAGAGCAGAAGGTAAGGGGTGCTTGCGAGTACAACCCTGCAAACAAGCCCCAGAACCCCAGACAGGCTTTTACTCCAAGCCATACTGCGTGTTGCATGACAAAGGTTGCCCAACTGAAAATGTCAATCGTGCGCGTTCAATTCACAGGTGTGCCAAAGGCAAGGCCAAGAAAGGCGTGTGGTGTGAAGGTATGTCGGCAGCCTAATCTTAGAGCGCAATAATCGGGTGAAAGGGAGGCGGATGCCACCGTCCGGCGCCATACCCCTTAGAGATACACTTCTTAGAGATGCTCCTCCTGCATCAGCTACACACACAGGTGAGGAAATTGCAGCAGCATATGATGAATGCCGTGCGCGCAACTTGAGGGCTTTGACCCTCATGATCTTCACCAAGATGATGAAGATGATGGTGCTGGTGTAGGTGATCTTGATGATTGGGCAAATTGGAGGGAACCACCGCTTGATGAGCTTTTTTTACAAGGTCGTCACATTCCAGGTGACACACCTCCTTCAGGTTTAGAAGAGCCAGCTTGCCACTATCTTTCTTTTTGGGATGATCATGGTGATGACCGTGAAGATGAGGATGAGTCTGACGAGCCTGGTGACGCAATGATGGCCTCACCTTCAGCCCTGCAGGTTGTAGATATGTCTCCTACGGAGGCTATCTTAGACTTAGGGGGTACTGAGGCTATGGGTTCTTCAACAGCAGTGATCCGTATTTGCAAGAACATTGATAGTCAAGGTTACAACACCTACCTTTGGTATGAGATCAAGCCTAACACATCACAATTCTCTTTTGCCAACAGCCAGACCTCGAAGTGCCCTGAGAAGTTGGTAGTTTACATGAGTGATAACTACGGTTCTGTTCATTGCGCAGAATTTGATATTGTACCTGCTGGATCACTGAGCGAAGCACTGATCTTAGGCGTGGAGTCCTGCGTTCTGTGGTGAGATGTTGTGTGCAACGACAGCCACCTGATAAGATGTCATTGGTGGTGATGGCAATGCCTCAAGCTACAAGTTTGATGGTAGCTACCAAAAGTCATCCTCTTATCAGGAATCCCTGTTCCAGGAAGTGTTCAAGTCTTACGGGGATGCCTTCCTCTACTGTCAGGGAGGTGACCCTAACATCAGCCCAATGCCCAGGTTCACTTCAGGCAACACCTCAGAGTATCTTCGTTACTTTGAGGAGCATGATGGCAAACCTCAGATTGAACTAGAGGTTAAGCATAGGCCTGAGGATCCTAATCGGGATTGCATGGTTGCCTGTATTATTGAGTGGGGCCACAGCCAGAAATTTGAAAAATGGTCCAATCATCCTGCTGAGGAACATGAATGCCGGGTCAAGGTTAGTGATTTCTTATGTATGCAGGGATTGAAGCGCTGTTCCTAGGCCCCAATGATGATGACAGTCATACCATCCTTTATTTCACACTCCGCCGCAATCTGACAAAAGCCAGTGAACGCAGAGAGCACATGCCCTTTCCAACGAAGATCCGAAGGAAAGAGGCCAGAGCACAAAGGCAAGAGGCAAATTGAAAGAAATGTATGGCCAAGGGCAATCCGAAGAGCCAGGGCAACGCTAAAGCAAAGGTTAGAGGCAAAGGTAAGTAAGCCTGCCATCGAGCCATGAATTCAAGGCTTTTCCACAAGACGGTATGAGATAATTTAGCTGCAAGCAAGGTTTGTGCGTGCTTTACACATCTTCCACAAAGGGCTTTTGCACTTGCCAGCCGTACGTTAGCCTTTCTGTAGGTGTGCCCAAATTTCACTCAGAGAGTTCAGATAGCCGACCAACTGGACAGTTACGTAACATGGAAGTAAATTTGTGCCTGATTGAGTCAGTTACAGTCCTGTTGCTTTGCTATCAACCCATGTACACTTCACGTGACACAATTGCCTGTTGTTGTTGTTGTTGCCGCTTTCAAGGGAGACACTACTCGAGTAGCGCGTAGAGTGGTGGAAAGAAGGAGACGCTCGCTCGCCTGTCCACTGTTCATTGTAGTGAGGTAGTTCAAGCTCGGGCCAATTTGGGGGGGGGGTAGGTTTTTGCATGCAATCATGTTTTGGGGTGCGAGTGTTTTGTTTTTGGGAGTTTTTTGTTTGGAGCGGGTTTCGGGGTTCTAGGGTTCATCGTATAAAATGACAACTGCAGCTTCTGGGCTTCTCAATTTCGCAATTGCGTACGGTGCTTAGGCTTTGTTTTTCGGGTTGAAGTAGTTCGGGATTTAGTTTTGCTGTTCTGGCTTCGGACGTTTCAAGGTTCAGATTTGTACATCTTACGGCTGAAGCTGTTTGGATTCGCACTGAGAAATTCAGGATTCAAGGTTGATGCCGCAGATTTTTGGCGTAGCTTTGGCTCCTAGGGTTGGACGGCTTCTGATCTTACTATGGGGTCTAAAGATGTCATGCTCGAGCGGCTTGCTATTTCGGGTTTGTAATCTTAGGGGCTTTGCAAAGGGCTCGAAGGTGCAGAGTTTAGAGTTCCGGGTTTGAGCTTTACAGCTTTCGTTGTTTGGCAGTTAATTTTTTGGGGTGCTGTGCTTCATCTTTCAGCTTTTCAAGTTTATGGGCTTCAGAAATGTGACGATGTCCCTTTGGGGGATCTGGGTTCCTCAGCCCCAACCTCTGAACACGAGTCCACAGCAGCACCACCCCAACTTTAGACTTCATCCTTGCTTTGCATCCTGAACTCCGCGCCACAAACCCCAGACCGCAGACTGTGCGTACACTTCCACATTTCAGGAACACGTCAAGGAGCTTGAAAACTACAATGATTCATTATTAAGGTTTGAAGCTGTAACATTTCGGGTATTGGGTTTTTAGTGCTTTCGGATAGGGGTTTCGGGGTTCTTGGGTGCAGTTTCCGCTCCTAGGGTTGTTGGGCTTCAGGTTTTAGTGGCTTTGGAGTTTAAGTATGTCATGTTTCGGGATCCAGGAATGAGGTTTTTGACTTGTTTCTGTTGGGTTTGTAGGCTTGGTCGTCATAGGTCAGTTGTTTTTCCCTTTTTTTGCTCAAAGCTTTTGTTGGTTTTCAATTGTTTTTTTTGGATTTCAGGGGCGTAAGATGTTGGAGGGTTCAGCCCACTGGATGTTAGGATTTGGCCCCACATCCAACTCCAATACTCCAGCTCTGGACCCCAAGGCCCGGACTTCAAATTTTTGACGCCAGACCCCAAACTTACAGTCTTAGGTTCTGCGTCGGTGTAGCCTCACATCCCGCATCCGTTTCCACCTTCCTTGAGAGTGCATGGAGGAGATTGCCGGCCTCGAAAAATGGCTGCCCTGCTGGGTGTTCTATTCAGTTTTTAAGCAGTGGATGTTTGTTTTACGGCGTCGTTGCAGCATGGATTTTACTGTATGGTGGGTTTTTGTATACAGGAGGAATTGCTCTGAGGAAGGCAGAACTTAGGACAGCCCTGGGTGTGCGTTATCAGGCGGAATGTTCTTACGACCAGTAGTAGTGTGGCAATCAGAATGAGCCATCAAGTTTTTGGATATTGCACCATCATGCTCCAAATGAAAGCTTAGAACATCAATCAACTTTCTTTCTGTATTTCTGGACACGTGAAAGTCAGGGAGCACGGGCTGTGAATATGTTGAGGCTTGATCCTTGATCGAAGTGGCTCAATCTGACAATTGATTTGCGGCTCTGGCAGTTGGATTCCAAATCCTAAGCCGGGTTTCGCCTCAACAGTGAGGAGCTCGGCAGTGCGTGAGAGCGTTCCCACGGTTTTGTCCAGAAAGGTCTGCAGGAATCGCAGGAATAAAGTGAATCGAGCCGCTGCTCAGTTCTAGCCGAAGGTTGCGGAGGATCCGCAAGGTTTCAGGGGGTCAGGGATTCCGAGCTTTAGAGCTTCATTTGTGCATAGTCTATAGACTTGTGGCTTTTCATGTAAGATGTTTTCAGCTGCGACCTCAATTTGCGGGTGCACTTGTTCCGATTTCCCGGTTAACGCAGAGCAATCCAAGGCGTAACTTGCCTGAATATTGGACGTCTATAGCAGAAGCGACGATTTTCCGTTGCCGCACACGTCCGCACTTAGCTCCGTCCACCAGATGAATTTATAGGTGTTTGACCTAGTACAGACCCCCAGTGTAAAACTGTAAATGAGTTGTACTTTGAATTATCAAGGCAGCAAGACATCAAGCACCTCGGAAACAGCCCTGAAAATTCTTGACATGATCTCTGCAACACGCAGACAATCCGCTTACCCTTGGACCCAGGAATGAATGTCTCGAGGCAGCGGGAGTTGCACGACTTGGTGTCATTCATTTTGGATGACATTTTCAGTAGATATCTCGCATGCGCAAGACACAGGTTCACTAAAGGACCTCTCTTCAGGGTGTGAGGGTTTAATTGTGTCGGGTTTCGGGTTCAAAGACGGAGGGGATCAGGGTCCATTTGTGTGAGCAACTCCTTTCGGTTTTTGTCTGGTTTTTGTGCTCTTTAAACCTTCACAGTCCTGGGTCGTGTTTACAAACCAAATCCTAGTGTTTGCGCACTGAAAGTCAACATGTCTAGCATGACAGTTGCCTCTTCTGCCAGGGTCTGGAAATGGCTGAGTTTGATTCAAAGGAGTTTCAGCCCCGGAATGCTCTGGCAAAGTGTCGTTTGACCGTAAATGCGGCCCCAAAAGATGCTGTAAATATGTAGGGTTTCTGATTGTTGAGCTCCGACTGTGGCTGCAAAACCGCTGGAATTCACTCGTCACTACAGGGTAGGTCTACTTTTGGGCATGTGGATCTGCTTGTGGGATTTGACAAATTGGCGCCTGGGTGCGCGTGCAGAAGGCGCTCAAACTCATGATCAACAACATATCACCGAAAGTCAGCAGAACTTTAAGAGATGTGGCCTGGCAGGGGATCGTGTATCAGTTGAGGGGCGAGAAGGAAGCATTGGAAAGCGAGAAGAAAGCATTGCAAATCGAGGTCGACTCTCAGAGGACAGGTCCTGGGTGAAACTGTTAGGTGGAGTTTCAAAGGCTTGCCTGGTGCAGGCTCCAGCCTCAATAGGGAGCAGGGAACCCTAAACATCCACAAAACGAGTATTGCTACACCTGAACTCGAATTCAGCCATTGGAAGGATGACTGTGAAGTAGCGTCACGCAAGGTGGCCGGACCCAATAGCCCAAGTTAGGGAGCTCCAGGCCGGGTTGATTTTCAAATTCCTTGTAGTTGATGACTTCACAAATTCAAGATTTGAAATGTTCCCAGCTGTGATGCCCCAAAAAAACTTTAGGAGTTCTCAGTGGGTGATGAATTATGGATCGTCCTGGCCATTAAGATGGACACTTGTGTTTGGCCCACTCTGTCATTGCACTTACGGAGTGTTGTAAGGTTCGCTCTGAACTGCAAGTCAGTGTTTCCAGCCACATGATTGAAGGGCATAGCCTCCTAAGCTAGTTGCCAAGTGAATGACATGTCGGACGCTAAGAGTTCACTCGCCGTTGGGTGTTTGGCACTTTCACACTCGCAATGCGGTCAATTGTCCAGTCATTGAGGTGCTGTGCTGTAGATCCAGCCGCTCCTGCGAACCGCATTTCCCAGTCTTACGCAAACCTTGGACAAGGTCAATGAACCTTACGTTTCACGGCGATGCTGCCGGAAAAAGTGACACGGGCTGATCGCGCGGACAAGAAGACATCTTTGTTGTCTACCTCATTCTGCAGCTTCACATAAGCTTTGGATTTGATATGCGCGAAACAGGATGGTTGCTTCCCTAGCCCCTGCCAGGATGTGTGTATGCCAAAGCTGTGGCATTTTCAGCATGTCTTCGTTTGTGTCCAACTTCCTGTTGCCCGGCCATCATCCGTCGTTAGGCAAACAGTTTCTGGCTTTGCTCTGAACCTGGGGTTTGTGCACCCTGCTGGAAACCCCATAAAACCACGAGAGCGTGCGGGAAGCTTCTAAAACACGCACAGAAACCGGCCCAAGTCCGATGACTCCGGGAGTACTAAACCGCGGAAAGGCAATCTTCAACTCAGTTCCAAACACTGAGCCAGCGTTTGTTGGCAAGAGAGTGTTGTTCTGGTGGTGAAGGGATCATTCAACCAACTCCCCAAACCGGAAGCCATGAAATTTCAACCTCAGATGAACCCAGACTGCTGGTCAGAAGGACAATCCGAAAAGACGAGCAGAAAGCGGAGGCGATCTACTTGGAGAGGGTCAGTAGCCTTGAGGTCTCGGATGGTGGGGATGCGGGTCGGGGTCCGTAAGCAGCTTGGCATGATGGTACATTGCCTATTCCTACGGATTAAAGAGGTGCACTGGGATAGTGCTTATGGGGGAAGGGTAAAGAGGTCAGGAGGACGCAGTGCGCATCTTACTCAGTGGCAAATTAAGTATACGCAGCAGCGATTGTGAGTTTTTCGTCTATGCCCGGAGCATGCCAGGTACTTGTGGGGGCAGCTAGCCATTCATAGCCAGAACATCCGCTTTGTCACTGCAAAAACAGTCCTCAGAGGTAAAGCCTGCACTTTGCGGGCACCATCCGTAAATAGTTTTCCGGGTGCCCTCCTGGTCGTCTTTGAAGCCGGCTAGAAAAATCAGTCGCTTAGGAAGTGTCAGATTGTACTGAACGTGGCCACATAAAAATCAGTACGCACATTGGAGGTTCAAGATTTCCCGATATGGGGGCTCAACAATTTGGAGCCCAAGGTGCTGGGTCAGCGGCTTAGCGGCTAGCATGTTCGCAGGGGCTGAAGACTTCAGGATCAACCCTTATGGTAGCTTCAATGAAAGATTTGGGCTGACGTGATCCCATTCCTTGCAACCTTGCCCTACGCTAGATGGGTTTGTCAGCAAATGTGTTGTTTGAGCTTTGCAGTAACCAGTCAACTTTCCTCATCTTGCCTGAGGTTGTCTGGTCTTTGATGGCCTCAGATGGATTGAAGCACCCTTGGGATGCCATTCCCTGTTTGTCCTTACAGATTGCCAGATGTTGTACCTCATAAATGCCACCTTTTCCGATCATCTCACCCTGTGCGCTAGCCGTAAAGCTTCTTTCTACCCTGAGCTTGGGAGCTCCCTTTTGTCATCGCTTGTGAGTTTTTGGACTGATCGCTTGCATTCCCAAAGCTCTAAACGCTAAAGACCTGAAAGCAAGATACCTAAACACTGTTTGAGCAGTATTACATTGCCCCAAGCCCCCAAACCCTAAGCCCAGAAAACTTCAAGCACTACAGCCCACTAAGTGTCCCCAACCTTGGATAGATAACGGCCTCGAGAGCCCTTTCATCCCCAAAGCCGTAATACACCCTCTGAACCCGAAAATCCTGAACACCCTCGCAACCCTAAAGCATTCAAACGCTTAACAACAAACCCTGAAAACTAACAAAAACACATCCTGATACCTAAGCCCCTGAATCCCAAAAGGCAATAAGCGCTGAAGCACCAAGCCCTTCAAGCCCCTGAGTTCTAAACGCCCTCAACCTTGAATACCCTTGAAAGGCTGAACCCTAAGCATCAAAAAACAAAAGCCATTAAACCATCAGCACCAGGAGCCCCATGCCCTCATTTCCTTGTGCCCTAAATCGCATCAACGCTGAGACCCTTCACCCCCCCATCTCAAACACTAAAAACACTAAACTCTACACGCCCTGGACCTCTACGTCTGAAAAATCCTATCGCCTAAAACACCTAGACTCTGCAACCCTAAACGCTAAACCTCCTAAACCCTAGCAGCAGGAAACCCTAAACGGCCTAAGCTCGAAGAACCCCATAGTCACACAGCTCAAGCCCAAGCAGAAAATCGTCAAGTCATAAACAGCTGGACAGCTCCACGAGCCACAAAGTTCTAAAATCTGTAACATCCTAGAACCGAACCCCTCAGAAGCCGGATAGGTACTGTGAACCCTGAAAAATGGTCAAACGATTTCCTAGCTCTGTGTGAAAAGGCTTTGTAGTGGCAAATCCCACGCCAACAGCATTCTGAGAGGCATCCAGGAGGGATACAATCACTAGTGATAGGATATTTTAGTCAAATTTAGTCGCAAGTGATTGTGCCCTGATAATCGTAGGTGCATTTTCTACATAATATTTGCACGTGACCTCGCAAGCGATGTGGTGGCTTTTTGAGCTTCAAGCCCAAAGGCCGCGACCCCCTAAACTGAAAGCCCGAAGGGGTATGAGGGTTCGAGGTTCAAGGTTAGTGGTGTCGTGGGTATGGGGGCTTCGTCGCTCTGCCTTTCAAACCTCAAAACCCTTGAGACCCAATACGGCAAGGCTTAAACTTGGGTTGTGTTCGGAAGCTGGAAAATTTGCAGGTCCAAGTTTACAAGCCCAAGGATTTGGAGAGACCCTTTGTTGAACCCGAAGCCTTTGCCTGGAATAAGACAACTTAAGTCCCACCCTCTCATTCCTACGCCTGCATCTTTCCAGACAGAGATGGCAGACATGTTCGGCGGTCTCGCAAAGTGCAGGACCGGCCGGGCAGTTTCAGAGGTCGAGGTTCATGGCTTTAGCATTTTAGGCGTTAAGTTTTTTAGGTTTAGGGGGTTTGGGGATTCAGAGGGTTTAGGGCGGTTTGAGTCCACAGGCTTTGTCGCCAGGCGTTTGGGTTTTAGAGTTTTAGCGGCTTGGGCGTCAGGTTTGGGGGGGTTTTCAGTTTGACGGTAATGCTTTCTGCAGAAATTCTCTGTGACGTGCGGTTGCCGTGTCGGGGCTCATTGTGAGCATACCAGACAGAATTAATCAACAAATCGCCAGTTTTCTTCAAATCCCAGAGGATCAACAGCCGCAGTAAGTGAAAGGAAACTCGTAGTCAGAACCCACTTTGGCCAAGATGAGTTATCTTTTGGCGTCAGAATCGGGGTTTCCTGCGGCTTGCAAGTGAGTTGCAGTTCCTGTGGACCTTCTCGTAGGGCCCTCCAAATTGAAGGCTCAGGAGTCAAGGGCTTCCGCTCGAGTGCAGCTATAAGTTCTGCGCCAAGTAATGCAAGGGGGGGTGGCCTGGAGTCCGAAGCTTGATCAGTGTATCTTGCCCTTGCCCTGCAAGACTCCCCGCTTCTTGTATGGAGCGTTGCTGCTTGTGCCAGACATAGCTGCAAACCTTCCATTCAGACCCTGCCCTTGCCTAGCAAGGGCAGGTTCTGGGACCTTGATCGGCTATGGGTGCGGCTTTGGCTAGCAAAGTCCGCAATCAAGTCCTGTTTTGGGTCTTCGTTCATTTCACTGTTGTTGTTGTTGCTGCTGTTGTTGCCATATCCGGCCATATCCGTGGGTGCTTTAGTCAGGGAAACACGTCTGGTATGATGAGCTTTCGTCGTGTTCCCATTTTGCTTGAACTTGTGGCGAGTCTCATCATACCACCGAAGCCCGAAACCCTTCAAATGTTTGCTTCTGACGACGTCGTCAGATGTCTTGCTTACGGTGTTGTTGTGGATCTTCCCGGCTCCAGAATCAAAACAACTGACTAACAGGCCTGGTGAAAGCAAGTATTTTTCAAGATTTGGGCTGCTGTGCACACGGCCCAACATGGAGCGCTCCGGATTTTCAGGGGGGCCTAGTTTTTTAGTAATTTATTTTGTTTTGTTTTGTGATTTTTTTTGTTTTCTGTGGTTCCTGCTCATGTGTGATGCCTATTGCTCTTCTCTCTGGTTCTGCATGCTGGTTTTTGCTTCTTGCTTTTTGCTTTTTGCTCCCT
>CAJNIZ010000776.1:8689-30987 GCA_905231905.1 Symbiodinium pilosum | reverse complement strand
CACTCGCTCACTCGCTCACTCACTCGCTCATTCACTCACTCACTCATTCACTCACTCACTCACCCACTCACTCACTCACGACGCTGCGGACGAATCTCGCATTGCGTGTCCTTGACGCTAGGTGAAACTGGGATAATTGGAATTTGGACTTGCCTGGCTTCCGAAGAGAAGGGGCTAAGGAACGATCCTAGTTGACAGCTGAGTATTCAGGAGGAAGCCCTCACTGGGAGCTGGAAGGTAGCCCTCACAGTTGAGCCTCTAGCCTTAGCTGAGTGCACTGGCTGCTCATTTTTCTCCTTGCCGGCTCAACTGCTAGTCAATGGCAGGAACTTCCTCAACAAATCTGCGTGTGTATTCCTCCACAAAGTCAATTCAGTAGCTCCTGTAGAATGCTGCCCGAAAGTGCTCTTCATCTGAACGGCCCCAGACCAGCTTCCAAAGGTTTTGACCGGAGACCCCCCAGATTGTCAGGCTGCTGGCAAACGTGATGCTCGAGGAAGGCCTAGATCCCGGAAGACAGACGCGTAATACTCTGTCGCAAAGCTGCGAAGGTCAGTAACTGAGGGAGCGGGGGCAGTCGGCTGTGTCCCTGCATGTTCTGCAAAGTAGTGCATGAGCCGACAAGACGCAATTGAGAGGAGGAGGATGCACTGTTTAAATATCTTGAGCCGGCTTGGCGCACAGAGATCGAGCTGTCACTTTTAGCTGCTGGACGTTGCCAAGCCCTGGACGGCATCCGCAACTGGTCCTAGCCTCCGTGCTTGTGCATTTGGAAGCGCAAGTGATCCTCTTTAGAGCAGCGATTCAAAAACACCTTTGCTGTTGAATCAACTGTGAGACCTTGTTAGCGTGAGGGTAGCCCTCACTTGAGCTCAGGCGTTTCTGGCTCCGTGTCCAGCTGTGGCACGGGTCTGGATCCCTGCTACCTCTTGGTGCTTCCTGTGAGCGAGAGGGAGACCTTGTTCTTGATCTTTCTCCTGAGTGAGAAGAAGAGGCCTCCTCAACCCGCCACTCCTGCAGACAGCGCTGTTCAAATTCCTGGCGTTCTGAGTAGAGGAGAGTGGCCAAGATGTCCTTTGTGAGGTCATTTAGAGTCGCCAAGTGTCTGCAGCGCTTTTCAATGGGCTGCATCTGTTGCGTCGCCCTAGCCTTCACTGACACTGAAGAAGTTGGACGCTGCTGGTGAGTGCTGGCTGCTCTGAGAAGCCTGGACCGAAGTATGTCGACGGCAATTATCATGACCATTCCTGTGCCCTGAACACGTTCAGCCATGTCCAAAGAATTGACTTCCTTTGGCGCATTGAGATGAAAACAGCTGAGAAAAACGGGGTTT
Organism: Symbiodinium pilosum; assembly: GCA_905231905.1. Classification (NCBI taxonomy): domain Eukaryota; class Dinophyceae; order Suessiales; family Symbiodiniaceae; genus Symbiodinium; species Symbiodinium pilosum. The sequence goes on along the minus strand of CAJNIZ010000776.1, from coordinate 29,654 downwards.
GAACTACCGTCACTGAGCTTCAGCTGAGAGTGCAAGCATGACATTTAAACTGAGTGCGAAGCCAATCCGGGCGGCAAGTCCTGCTCCGGATTTCTGTCACCTGGCCAGTTGCAGGCTGCTAAGCAGAAAGATGAGCTTGCGGTGCTGGGCTAGCGATATCCGGGCGGCAAATCTATCTCGGGAGTGTGGCCTATTGCAATGCGCTGCTAGGAGATTGTTGCCGTTGCTGCTGCAAGGCGCCTGACCTCCTCTGCCTTGATGGTCCATGGACCTAAGGCGAGAATGTGCTGAACATGTTGCGGATGGATCTGATGTGTGGGCTGGTATGGCAGCACTTTTTACAGCTTGAGCGCATGAGCCTTCAGTAAAAGGTGGAAAGGGCCCAGCACACCGTGCAGCTTGCGCAACTGTGATGCATATGAAAGCGTTTGCGTCGGCCGCAACGGGCCCAATCGGGCACCACATCCTTGACAGCTTTCCTTGCGGCGTAGCGGTCGAGGGTTTGCGAAGCGTCTTTGAGGACGGCTTCTTGCGCACATCCTTTGTCTTGATCTCCTTTTAGCTGGCTTCTTGACCACCTTCATAGCCTTGCTGTGAGCTGGAGCCATTGCTGGACTGTCGTTTGGGAGCGGTGGGGCAGATACTGGATCACTGAAAGGCTGCAGGCGTTAACTTGACCTCTGCGCTAAAAGGAGCTGGTGCTGCTGACTCAGTTGAGATCCCTGCTGTTGCGGGCTGCAATTGCGTGCAAGGCGGCCTAAGTTACAGCTGGGAAACTCTCCGTCCGGGTGGCGAGCCCTACTCCGGGTTGGGTGGGCTGCTCGTGCGCAAGATGCCCCGTGCTGAGAGGTTGACAACCTGTTGTGCCAGTTAGCGACCTGGGCTGAGTTGTGCTATATTAAGTGATTAGCTGAGGTCGCGACCAGCGTCCAAGGTCCTGAGTGCAGGACTGATAGCTGAGGTCTGACGTGAGCGCGAAAGACCCGTTCGGATTCTGGGTCGCCAGGCCAGCTTGAGTAGCTGCCTCTCTGCCCAACTTCTTCAGTTATTGTGCCCAAGCCTCTTCAGAGATTGCAGTGATGTCGCGGTTCTCGATGAAGGGCTGCATGTGGGCGTAGGCCTGAGGAAACTCCTCTGACATCCACTTGTAGAAGGATGACAGGCTCTTTGCCTTGTGCCACCTGGATGCCCCCACATATCGAAAGGAACCCAAGTCAAGGGCAACGAAGTTGTGCAGCCGTCCCCCTGGCGAGATCTCCACCCCGATGTTGTCGGGTTTCAAATCGGAGGAGAATTTGGAGAGCGCAGCGCGAGGTGGGAGGTAGGAGTGAGGGTGGTAGAACTCCTTAAAGTCTTTCCAAGCCAGCACCTTCTCCTGCAAGAGCATGGAGACTGTCTCCTCCTGCCGTTAACGAACAGCTTGGCTCCTCCAAGCTCCTTGGTGCTTCGAGCATTTGGAAACATGAGCGAGGCCAAAATGGGCTCATCATGATGCTCATCTCTGGTCTTCGCGAGTTTATGTCCTCCTGGATGTGGACCTGGGCATAGACTGCCCGGTTGCAGCCCTTCGCAACCTGCACCAGCCTGTACAGCTGTCGCTCCTCTACGCTGATGTGGTTGCGGAAGAGGTTGGCGTTACACATCAGGTGATTCTGCTGGTTCCTGCAAGGACAGGAGATGCCCGAACGTCGGCCCTGGAGAGGAGAGAAGCAGGAATCGTCAAATTGCGGCGTCAAGTAGTCCGCCCGAGGCTAATGAGTCGTCGTCTGAGTCCTGCTGCTCGGCAACAGGTGCCTGGTCTCTGTGCCTGACATGCACGCTCGACGACCCGCTCGGACTGGCCGAACCTCTCCGCCTGCCGCTTGCGACTCATGACGGCGCGGCAGACCTTGCGAAGGTCTGTTCTGGGTGTGGGCCCTCAACAGTACCGACTATCGCCTGCCTTCTAGGAGCTGCTGGGCTGGTGGCTTAAGCTTAACAACTGAAGGATGGAAGTTTGGAGCCTGTGCCTGAATGGTTAGAGATCACTGAAGCTTGTCTCGAGCCCAGTGGCAGCTGAATGGGCGCTGGCTCTGCCTGACCTGCTGTTAATGGCTGGCTGCCAACGTGCGGTCCTCGAGCTTCTCTGAGCTGTTGGGCTCGATGCCTGCGTTGGAGGGAAGCGAAGCAGCTTCCCTCAACGGACTGCGCCGCTATGTCAAGGCTCAGGCCGAGTCCTGGAAGGTTGCCCCGTACCTGTGCATTTTTTCTCGCGCTGATTCTAGCGGCTTCATTTTAACCTGGCTAAGCTTCCATGACATGTCTCGAGATATGCTCTGATGATCATTTGCAGGCTGCGCTTACGCGCGACACCTGCTGGCGGACCGCCCCTGAGGGCTGCAAGCACCTTTTCCTGGCAACGCTTACAATGTAACCTGCGCCTTAGCGCTGCGGTTGTCTGCTTCACTTTGAGAGTCCGGTCACTTGCTTTGCAAGCGGCAATCGTTGAGCGTCGCCACGTCGCATTGTGGCATCGATCAAGGAGAAAATTGAGCTGTGCTCGAGTTGCCTGAAAGCTTCATGTGCCTCTTTTGAAGAGGTTGCGCTTATGCCAAGCTGAATGTGAAGCTGGTGTGGAGACTCTGCTAAGGGCCTTGAGGGTTGAAAGCGGGCTATCATGCCTTCCTCCTGCGCCAAGGTCTCAAGCTTCCCTAAGATTTGCTGAGCTTGTTGGGAGGGGAGGGCCTTCATTTCCTTGATCTGCTGGATCTGCTGAGCCTCTGTGATCCGCGTGCGATAGCACCAGCCATCCTGAGTCACCTGTTCGCCTTCTTCGAGTGCTTTCAGGATTGCCGGAATCTTAAGCGCATGTTCAATTCTCCTGCTCAGTTCATGTACCAGTGTCATCACCATGACGGCTCTTTGAGGATGAGGTTGTGGACTCTCCTTGTACTTTTGCGGTGCTCGATACAGGATTGGGTTATCCCGTCCGGGTTGGCATCTGCATATAGCACATAGCTGAGCTCGGCTAGAATATTCAGGCTGTCTTCGTGCCGGAGAGTCAGCTGAGCAAGAGCTCGCACTAACCCGTTAGAGCCAGTTGGGGCAGAGGATTCTTGAAGCTGCACCTGTCTATTCTTCTGCTTTTTGCTAGGCTGCCTTGATCCCGCATAATGTACCCCAACAGAACTCGCACTGAACTCGAACTCCCCCCCCACCCCCAAAAAAAAACTTGGAACTAAACTCGAACTCGAACTGAACTCGAACTGTAGTTCCTGACCTGAAACCTGGAGGTACATTTGACCTTACTTTGTGTGGTCATACCCCTCTCGACCATGAAACGCCGATGTTGTGGGCATACCGACTTTTCACGGCCATACCGTTTTCACGGTTTTATGGTTTTTGCATATTTTTACTCATTTTCAAACAGCTGGAAACATGGATAATGCATGCATCATCAGCATCATGTGGAACTTAGAGGCCACTGACATACAAACTGCAGCAGAGAACACACGTCATCCCAGATCAGGCGTTAGCTGAGCACATGACACTATAACTTTCAGAGAATGCATCATGAGCGAGACGTCGCATCACTTGAGCCAAATATGATATATATGTATCGAGTGTATCTACCTCCCAGAGTGGTTGGTAGATACATTCGAATCATACATATATATATATATATGGGTACCTGGGGCAAAACCAAACAAACACGTAAATTAGGGTTTAGGGTTGGAGTTTACAAGACTTTGAATGCCGTCACCATGCAAGGGGACTTTGCACATGATGGGAGAAGTACTATAGAAGCCAAAATAACTCTCATAAATCATCTTGAGGTTCATTTGGGGTACCCTAGAGTATATTTAAGAGATCCATGACCATAGCCATAACGTTGGTAATTATTTTGGCTTCTGCATTTACGGTTTGTGGTTTCTGGCTATAGTACAGTCACCCCAATACCTTCTGTGAGATCCAGGGCTTTGTACGGAGGGATGGAGAATGAATTGGTTGTGGTGGGGCATGAGAACTCATGGGGACATGGTTTTCTGATATGTAGTATTAATCGAACGAGTTCCGCGGGGCCTTTGGATTTGAAAGGATGATGCCATTCATAGGACTTACTTATAGGGTTGAAGGGCTGGTGTTTGGAAATGTCGGAATTTCAGGTCAACGGTTGTAGGACCCAACTTTGAAGCCTCATAAGGTTGTGGTTTATAGGGGTCTGGATTTGCTTGGATCCTCCTGCAACTGTTCGCATATAGGCTAATATAGGCACCGTGACTCACTACAGCCCCACCCACTGGACCCAAATATGTATGTATGTATATATATATATATATCTATCTGTATAGACTACTAAACATACATACCAAAAAATGTCCTGCATGCACCGGGGCCCTGAGCTTCAAAGATCTTGCAATATCCTAATGTAATTTTGAGGTCTTGCCCTTCAACCCTTGAACCCCGGACTAGCTTAAGCCCCCTGCACCAAACCGCAAACTGAAACACAGTCACGCCCTCAGCCCTTGTCCTAACCACCATAACAAAATACACCATACAGTATGTAGGGGGACCCCACCTACAATAAAAAACGTTGAGTTTGTTGAAAGGTAATCGTAGGGGGCCTGTATTTGTTGCGGCCGCACAATCCCTTTGATATCTGCCCTAAAGCCTAAAATGTAAGCCCTAAACCCTAAACTGGAAATCCTAAATCCTTAGCCCTAAACCTAACAACCCACCTAATCCCAGCCCCCATATTGATTTGCCTGGCGGCGACGATCTGATCAATTTCGCCTGGCCCCTGGCTTCCTTCTTCGGGCATCCCAGAAGCCAGGGAGCTTAATTAGGAACCTCTGTAGGAGCCTTTCAGGCGCAGTACGGACATCTGCTATCCTCAAGACTTTCATCAATTTCTTAAGGGCATCCTCGTCCATGAAAGTATTAAAGTTCCAGGGGTTGAGCCTCGACCGGGGCCGACTTTTGAAAATATGGTGTAGGATATGCAGCTTAGGCCGCATGCGAAACAACTTCCTGCGGGCATCCAGACAGACCCGTGCCATATGTACGTAACAAGTCATGAACAGCTGCCCAAAAGTTTCCTTGTTGTCCTGTTCTTCTCGATTCAAGAAGCGACCTCCTGCCTGCAAGACACCAAGTACATGATGCGCAGCCCAAACTGCTGTACACAATTCCCTTGGCAGAACATCAGCATGCGCTGAAACAAGTGTCTCCAGCCAAGCCAACACCACGTACGTGTCATAGCCGTTGCTACATAACTCCGGATACTGCTTCGTGCTCATGTGAAGTTTTGAACGAGAAAACTTGTGCATCTTCAGATTCACCTTGTTCTCTTTGGCAAACCTTTTCACCAGAGATGTGGCAGACTTGAGCTTTTCTTCCACGTTGTTGCCCACAAAGATGTGGGCACACTCCGGCTGTTGAAGAATGTAAACTATAGTGCTCGCTACGAGGTCCCGCCCCACGCCAAGATGAAACACATGTAGCAAGTCTGGATGTATCATATCTTCCCGAAAACCACACAGCTGGGTGTAGCATGGAGTGTATAACCATGGGGATGAAGTGTACATCGTATCCCAATAAGGAGCATCCATACGCACATTCGTAAATGCTCTCGCCAGCGAGTCTGGCCCTTCCAAACCTTTTGTCGCTCGACACATCCAGCAGATCTGCAGGGGCAGTTTGAGATTGTAATATTCGCAAATTCTAGGAGTTCTACAATACTTAGACACAGGCAACGAATAACATATTAAGTGTTGAGGATTGCACAGTATTACTTGAGAAGACAGGGGTATACCAGTGTACCTTTGGGGCCCCTAGAGGCTTTGTCAACTAGATACCTGGGAAGGGAGTAAAGCAGACATTCACAGGCCTCTGTAATTCAACTTGCTAGAGACAGATATATTTCAAGGTATAAGAAGATCCCCTATCCCCTATAGTGTATTTAATTCTTGGGTTGTAAATAGTGACTATATAGATGGGCTTGCAACAGAGCAAACTTTTTGCTGAATGGAATGGGTACGGAATAGAGCGAACTTTTGGTCTGAAGGGGCTAACAACAAACAGGAACGGAATCCATCTACGATCTCTTCCCAAGAGAGACTTCTTTTCCAGGGTTTAGGGTTGAAGGGTTAAGGTTTAGGGGTTAGGGTCTAGGGCTTAAGGTTCAAGGTTTTAGGGGTAAGGGTCCAGGGCTTAGGGTTTATGAGTTCTCGTGTGGGACCCCTTGGAACAAGTTTGCCGAAGTTTGATTGGGCGACCCCAGAACACTCAGAATCCACTACTTGTTTGGGAAGAGTAATATTAACAACCACCCATTAAAACAGAATCCGTAAACCCTACACCCTGAACCGATTGGCTGACATTATCAACTGAAACCCTTGTGTATATGACCGCTTGGGATTAGCTTTTGTAGACCCCACCTCATCCCGGTCAGCGTACCTCTCCAAATTGAAGACCTGCTTCAAGGCCTTCCAATCGCCTCGATGGCCGGTCACGAAGGCATGCAGTGTCATCGCCTGGGCTATTCAGTAGCATAACGCACTAATCTAGTTTTCAAGGGGGAATCGTAGTCTAAGGTTTAAAGGGTTCATCAAACCTATCGAAAAGATGTGCATTATAATTGTGGAGAAGTCGCAGGGGCTTCCCGTGTTGATGCACGAACAGGGACACCAATGTTGGACAAGTCATTGAAACTTCGAGTGATGTGGTTGCAGGCTGCTTGTATCGTCAGGTTGAGACCACTATTAGGCTCAACGGCATATCGTTCTGCAGGGATGATAGATATCAAATTCCTTGATGCAGCCGCATCCGTCAAATAAGGGGATAAGTCAGATGTCCACATGAAGAAGAGAAAGAGCGAGTTGATTCCTTTCGCTTCGTCACCTTAGCAGAAATTGCAATGCTAGAGCCCATGACATATATTTCGGGGAACCACACCAGACTACAAAATTACTTCTTCATATAAATCCAGGTATTGTAGAGGGTACAGGGCAACGAAGAACGCCGCAAATCGCCAGCACTGGCAGGATGATCTGGATGGTCTTGCAGAATCTTCTGCCAGGTGCTCGGTATCTCGCTAAGATCACTAACCAAGACCTCAAGGAAGCCTGTGTCCACCATTGACTGCACCTAGGGTACCCTGTCTTTAGTTGGGAAAATAACTCATAGCTTTAATGAAATACAAGGTACAATCTCTTAGGGCTTAGGGCTTAGTTCTTCTAGCGCCACTTATGATTTCATTGATGATGATATGACCAATAAAAACTGCGCTATGAAGTAAACTTGTCCATGAGGCACAAAATCGTATGGTAATAGGAAGGGCCATCGCTCATTCACCAGGGTAGCATCATCAGCTGACGTACGCATGGGGAGATCCAGCCATGTGACTGGTGTAGGTAAGGCAATGTTGAGCTTCTTGGCACGATTGTGAACTCCAGTCTCCTTGAGATTCCTTAGTTACTCCAGGGCCATGACAAGTACGGCTAGGATCATAATGATTGAGGCCAATCATGGGAAGGGCTGGAAGACACAAGTCCCTCTATAGCTAAGACATGATTCGCAAGTAGCTCGCTGTCGTAGAGCTCAGCAATATCACCCAAATGGCGAATGGAGCTATAGCCATGCCCAATACTTTGGGCCAACCTGGGAACAGAAGGATCAGACTAGAGATGGTCAACCTATTATATGGGTAATGCTCATTCAGACCTACATAAACAGGGTCTGTTACTGGGAAAACTTATTCAATTTGAACCTTACATAACTGTGGGAATTCTTGGGCCAAACGATTGTAGACAGAATTCATTTGCTACCATTTTGTGAACATGACTTCAGAGCTAACAGGTTCCAGGATTCAGGGATTGGCAGAGATGTGTCATTTGACAAGAAAATGATGATATCATGTCTTGTTCCACAACATAACTCAATATGAAAGTCCGCCTTACCTAGGGGGCTGGGCTAAAGTGTCAAGGCTTCACACAAGGCAGAGTTGTTTTTGTGGACGGAGGTCCGGGCTAATTTAAGGGCAAGGGCTAGAAATTCACCAGGGCGCGCATCATCCAGTAAAGGTCGAAGATCACTGATTTGTCGCGCACCTGCGCACATGCATGGGGTGTATATTCCATTCAGAGAAGCTTTCGGGCAGGCATCCTGAGGTGTTAGCTGAGTTTCTTTTGGCCACGGATCGTGCACACATGTCCGACTGGATCCACACGTGTTGACCCCGCTTAAATCGCTGGCACTGCTAGCAGCAGTGACGCAAGTTGAAATCCAAAACTCCTTGCCAGGCCTAAGGCTTAACATGCAGCACCCGATTTCAGTTCGTTGGAGAAGCACTGCTGACCTGGTATATTGCACATTAGACCCCAGCTGCGTACCAAGCCAGTGCTGGCTTCGGAATCACATCACCCAATCACCACACAGGTGCTCAGCTCGAGGACTTTGCCCTCTTCATCTCAGCCGCCACAGCTCGTGCTTGAACACGGGTCAGCTTCGCAGCATCAACCTCATAGCATTATATGGTTACAGGGTACTATGGAGCTTCAGGATTGGGATCAAACTTAAGAGCTAGGCATTCCGGCTGGGCCAATCCTTTTCGCATCCAAGGATTGTGGTTCTTGTGGAGTTTTCAAATTGCCCGGTGGCAGCAGCAGTAGCAGTAGCACAACCAAATAGTAGTAGTAGCAGTAGTAGTAATAATAATAATGCTACTAGTAGTAGTAGTACTATTAGTACTAGTACCAGTACCAGTACTAGTACTATAGTAGAAGTATTAGGAGTAGTAGTAATAGTAGTAGTAGTAATAGTAGTAGCAGTAGTAGTAGTGGTAGTAGTGGTAGTGGTGGTAGTAGTGGTGGTAGTAGTGGTGGTGGTAGTAGTAGTAGTAGTAGTAGTAATAGTACTAGTAGTAGTAGTAGTAGTAGTAGCAATAATATTCTAGTGATAGTATTCTAGTACTAGTAGAAAAGTAGTATTGCGGCAGCAGTGAAAGTATACATTGAAATTCTTGCAACACCACTAATCGATTAGTGCAGCATAGTCAAGTACCATTGGTAGCACAAGATATGGCAGTATTAGTGGTCATGGTGATGGTGATGGTGATTGCGGTGACGGTACTGATGGTCTCGGCCTTCCCCCTCCATTCCAAAGCTCCCTCAAGCCCACCCAAACCCTTTTAAAATCTCCTAAGCGTAAACAGAGAGCTCCCATTGAATACCCTCAGCACTAAAATAGCCTCCCAACACAGCTTAGAAACTTCCTGGTGAAACATGCAGCTACAAACTATTAGGATTTTGAAAGGTTCTGTAGCAGTTTTTATTAAAGTGATAAACTAGTAGGCATAAAACTACAACTAGTGGTTGTTATGGTTGTTGTAGTTGTTGGGGATCAGTGGAAGTATCAAAGACATTATGAGGAGTCAATATCACTTATATTAGCATAGTACCAGTGAGGATGGCTGCACATTATGAATTATAAAGGACTCCATTTTGGTGCATATTATGGGTTTTAGGGTTTTGGGTTTATACGGTGGAGAATACAAATCATAGTAATATAGTAGCAGTGGCGATGATCATCAGGGTCTCCAATTGAAGCAAGGGGCCAAGCTTGCGCATTCTGTGTAGAAGGATTCCTTCTCCAGGGCGTCCAAGTCATCAACCCCATTCAGCCTTACATGAGGGTACTGGGGCTACATGCATACATCCATTGATGGGTTGCAGCAGATTACTTCACCATACAATTCAGGAGGGTTGCTCTTCAAGCTTAGCCTTCAGATCCACTTCATGCTGTGCCATCACCACACGCAACTTGTGATCCTTGGGCAAGTCACAGGCCACATTACCAGCATTCAGCTCCTTCTTGAGCTCCTTGCCTTAGGATTGGGGCCATTGGGGATTAGGTTTAAAGGTTAGATATGTTGAATGAGAACTCCATCAATATGCGGGCCAAGTTCGAGCATCCTCTTCCATCTCTTTGTCGGTCTTGTGAATCTGTTGTTTCGGCTTCTTCGCATTGGCCTTTGCCTTCCCAGATCCTTTCCCCCCTTTTCCAGAACCTTAGTTATGAAGGGTGGTTGCTTTTTAGAAATCACGAAAAGGATTGCTGCACTCTTAGTTTTCAAATAAGCGACCTGCACCACCTTTCCGCAAGTCTGCCAAAACCGCGAGGGCCGTGTCCGCGTTGTGGGCCGCATAGCCCGCATCAACTTCCGCACGCGTAGCCGTAGATGCAAAGGAGGGGGCCACGGAAGAAAGCAAATCACTGGCCATGTCCGGGCTGGCCTCCACTCGAGCATCAAGCTCAAGTTTTTGCTTCACAGCATCCGTAGCAGTCGACGTGACCGTGGTTGTTGTCCAGTACTTAGTGCTCTCCGGATCATCCGGAGCATCCTCATCCGGAACGGCATTGCCTGGCTTCCTCACGCAATTGCTGATTTTCGTCCTCAATTTGACAAGCACAGGAAATGTACCGTGTTTCCCTTAACTCGTGTGCACTTGTGATCATGAAATGCTGGCATGGCACTCCGAAAATCCACGTTCCACCATTTCCTTGATGGTGAGGCATTCGCGTTTTTTCTTGCCTTTCACCTCCTTCTCCCTGCTCAGGGTCAGGTGCGCCTCCACCTGGTCGAACTGCTGCCCAGACTTGAGCCACTCACGGAAAACTTTCAGCCGATCCTTAATGTATGTCAGGAAACATCACGCAAGCAGCCTGAAGCACACAATTGCAACCTGCAAACTACATGCATCCCAAGTTTCCTCACCCTTGGAGTTCCACAGCGCGGCCACCTGGGGCCACTTCACCGCCGCATCCGCCTGCTCAAAGCGACGACCGAAGGTCATCCACTCCTTGCGGTGGGTGGTCGACCTGGCTTCCTGCCACCACGCCTTCGAATCACCATCATCATCCTCCTCAGGCTCCTCTTTCAGAGCCTCCAGAGCATCGTCGTCCATAGGCTCCTCCTCACCATCCTTGTCATCTGAATGAGCCTCTCGGATGGGCTTCGTGTCGCACAGGGCTGGGCGGGAGGTATCCTCAGGGCCCGAGGGGTTCGCCAAGGCCTGTCTGATAGCTGTGTGGCCACTCAGCAACTTGCCCACCAGCTCCCTCAACTCATCAGGGCTGGCAGCCCGAATGTTGATCTGGGATGCACTTTCATCCATCCTTATCGCACACAGCATGCACAGGAAAGCATCACACAAATCATGTATATTCTAGCTTAGGGACTCGTCCAGGAGCATACCAAGGTTCTCCTCCTTCTCCTCTACATGCGAGGCCGCTCGGCCCAAGTAGGCTGCTTCGTGCCAGCGACAAGAGTCCGGCAGGACCTTAGCTGTCAAATGTTATGCTCACATGCTTGACTGCGCAGGCATATGGGTGGGTGTGAGGCAAAAATGGATATTCCTACTACATAAATCCGTTTATCTACATTTCAAAACTCTACTTTCGAAGGGGAGGCGCTTCAAAGAATCTAAGCGGTTGAAGCGGAACGCCTTCTGGCCAGTCCGGGGGGTGCTGACTTCGAATTGCTTCTTTGGTGTAACCTGGATGAATCACCGTTGCATGCACACGCGCACAGAAAACTTTTCCACGCACAAATGAAAACACCCCAGCTAGAGAATTCTACTAAAATCGTTACGCAGAAACGGCTGGGTTCTTGGGAGGCTCCTCTACTTTCTGCTTTTTGTTGCTTGTGGCTTCCTTCCTCTCTTCCTTCGGCTTCACGTCTCCTTCATCCTCCTCCATTTCCTCATCTTCCTCGCCCTCCTCTTCCTCCTCGCCTTCCTGCGCCAAATCCTCTTCAGGATCCTCGCCCCCAGAATCTAGCGCTTGTGTTTCCTCCTCCCCTTGGGTATCCTTTACCTTCTTCTTCACAGCACTAGAGTTACCCACACACCCCAAACTCTTTTTCAGGCTGTCATCCTCCATCACAGGCCCGGGGTGCGTCTCCTCAGCAGCTAGGAGTTTACGGGGACCCATGTTCGGGGGGCAGGGGCCCAACGCTTTTTCCATCTCCCTTTCAACGCTGGCTGCACCCTCATCAGGATACCTTTTCAGGACTTCAGCCAGCACCACATCGAAGGTGTCCCAGGAAATGTACATTTCCAAATCGTCATCATAGATCATTGGCAGCTCATTTGAGCTTTGGTTGCTTCCCGCGAGGCTGGCAGCAACACTTGGCTCCCTTGTGCTGTCAGTGGTGCTCTCGCACTGGCCCTTTTTAGACTTCTTCCCTGAGGTGGGGTCTGCTGAGGCGGGGTCTGCTGCAGCTTTGTGGCCTTGCTTGCTTCTTGTCTTGGCTTCGGTGCCCGGGTTGGCCTTGGTTGTGGCCTTCGCTGTGGTCGGGTGGCTAGCGTTTGCTGGGGGCTTCTCAGCAAGGGCTTTGGGCTTCGTGGGTTTGCGTTTCGGGGCGAGGTCCTCCCCGGTGTCTGCATCCTTTGTTGCCCTTCCCTTAGGCTTCGCCGCCTTCTTTTCCAGGGGCTCTTCCACAGCTGGCTTGCGCTTGCGTGCTGGGGCTTTCTCTTCGGGGGTCGCGCGTGTCAGCAAGCCATCTGCTTGAAGTTTGGCAAGTACACCCTCATAGCTTGCCTGCTGATCGGGGGTCAACTTCTTCTTGGGCGCCATAGCAAGGAACTTTCAGCACCAATGGGGCAATCTGGGGTTTCCCAGCAAAGCAGGTGCTGCATGTGATCAAGAATGCACACCAGGACATTTCACACTGCACAATTCACTCCCCACCCTTGCCGTGAATAAGACACTGGGTCGCACAAAAATGATCGTTCACACCTTCAACAGACGTTCGGGCTTCGAAACCTCCTTAAAAAAATGGGCCTCCGTGATTCACGTGAATCACGGCGTAACATGGTCAAGTAACGACTTTTCACGGTCAAGTAACGATTTTTCACGCGACACTCGCTGAATCGGCCAAGACCGAGTTTCACAGTAATTTGGCAGGTTACCACACACACACACATGAACGCGCGTGAAAAGTGTGAATTTTCACTGGTTGCAAATACAACCGTGAATTCGTGAAATCCTATACACATTGGGAATTCACAGCCAAGGGTTGCTTCTGGAGCTTTAGAGCAAGCCAATCTTCCTGAGGGTCGTGTCCTGGGTTGCAGCAGGGTGTTTGGATTTTGGCTTCTCTTGGCTACCCTCTTATAATGCTGGGCAAGTGTCCCACTGCCCGGGGGCAATCACATGCTTCGCGTTGAGATACCGGATGACATCTCCCATAGCAGCCTAGGATCAGTGGTTTCACTTTGGTTGGGGCAGGTGAATCTTCATGATAAGAAAGCCTAGGTTTCACCATTTGAGGGGCCAAGCAGCATCCTCCCAAAGGTCTCCTAGAACAGAGGCACCATCCGGGGATACGAAGTGCTTCAGAAACAACTCATGGTCTGTCAGCTGGAGGTTCACAGGGTCAGCGGTAGAGGCAGCCCAGGTGATTTCGAACGGCTTCTGCAGGGATGCATCAATGTATGATTAATATTCATTCTTCTATGAAAATTGAGCTGTCATTCTGGGATTGAGGCCATTTAGGGTCTATGGGGGCTCCGGACATGAGCCCAGCTTGGGACAGCTGGGTTACAGAACCATGGTCTCCAACCCAAACCAGAACCCAAAACCCCTAAACCCTAAAATCATGGCATTAGCACCCTATTATGTAGAAGGAGACTTGTATAAAGCCCTCTACGCAAAGCTTGTGGTAGTAGGTATGAAAACCTTGAGATGAAGATGATGCGGTTGTTATCCCCATGTCCACCTTACTCTCAAAGGGTATCCCCCTGCCCATATGTTGTGCAACAGAAACCCAACCTGGCTAGTCTGAGCATAAAAGAGCTTCAAGGGGCCCCATATAATGAGCGTCTTTAAAGGTACCTCTGCAAAAGTCCCCATTACTATATATCAAGGTCAAAGCAGTGGCATAACCCATTATAATGCCCACAGCACATAGAGCCCTGAAAATTTCAAACCCACGAGTGTTAGAATAATTTTTAAAGCCCTCAAGCAAACCCACGTATCCACCTTCAAAGCTTCGGAAAAGTGCGCAGCCAGGAACTCTCCGAACTCTCGCGTGTACTTCCTCAGAGGAGCAGCATGCATGCATGGTTGGAATGGGAGGGTAGACACACTCTGAGTCATTATATGGGAATCCAAGGTTCTGAGAATTCTTCAGGTTGGCCTTGATTCCAACATGCCTTGGGGTTCCCAGAGCATCCACATACTTTTTCACAAGCTTCGTGGAGAAGCCGGCCATTTGATCACGGGTCATGGTTCCAGCTCTGCCCTGGAGTGCAGCCACTAAGTTCCAATCGTTGCTCCAAACCCTGTGTCTTTTTGGAGTTGGGCCAGAGAAAAGACCCATGTAAAAGGAGCCATGCCACACCTGCCAGGGCCAGGGTATTTTGATAAGGTGTAGGTATAGGGGGCTTCTAGAGAACTAGTTTGGTGATTTCGGGCCTTAAAGGATTTCCAGAGACTCTGAAATCGTGGCAGATGCGGTAGGAATGTACCATCCGGCTGTTCCAATAGCCAGCGCAGTCGCAGGGCTTGGCAGAACATTATCACCAAACATACTCGGCTGGATAATACATTGCCCTGGAAGACAAAGTCTTTGGCCCACGGATTGAAATAATTACGCCCAGAAGTGTGTCTTGACCTGAGTGAACCAGTGAACCAATTATCTTCTACCAAGCAGGACTGGCAGCAATGCATGCGTCTCAGCATCCAACATCGAGCTGAAGGAGCGGCAGTCCAGGGCAATCAAGATCAGTGACCCCGGTTTGCATCGCAACAGCTCAGCCAGAGCTAACCTAGTTAACTGGGAGCAGGGGTAAAGATTCTGGGCACTATAACAAATTAGGCTATACATTGAATTGAACTAGGAGATTTGGGATGGGGGGGGTCTTCCATTTGAAGAGCTTGGGCTGTTTCTTGTCTCATCGGAGTGTATTAGGTCAACAGCTGTCAGCAGATCCACCAACAATTAATCACATGCTGCTAGTACTGAGTATGACAAGAAGTAGTAATTAGGGGGTTATTGGGGTTCCAGGAATGAAGGAATGGATCCAACCCTAGAACAGGCTCCATATAACTAGGAGAAATAGTGTGGCTACCATTTCATTTTGCATGTGTTCATTCCCTTCTAACCAGAGGTCGGGTATAAATTTAGGGCCATTCAAGACTGAAAGTCCAGAGCCTGGAGCTTCAAATTTTGGGCAGCTGGATTGAAGGCTTAAGGGGCTCAGGCTCAGGTTTTAAGGGTTTAGGGTTTAGGATCTAGGGTTCTGGACCAATGTAGTATATAGTAGGTGTACTAGGACGACTACTCTACTACTACTACTACTACTACTAGTACAACTACTAGTACTATACTACGACGACGACTACTACTGCTACTACTACAACTACTACAACTACTACTACAATTAGTTTTATCATCATTATGGTTACTACTATTCTTGTTATTGTTACTTCTAATAATGATAACTAATACTCCGGCTACTACTACCACTACTACTATACTAGTACTAGTATTACTGTAGTGACACACACTGCTGAATTCTAGCTTTATTGTTGCTGCTTTTCTTTCCTGTCACAAATTCTAGTATGCAGCAGGAAGAAACGTAGCATCTTTGTATTGCCTATTCCCTACCTACAACTACTTAGCAAGTGTAACGAGCAGGCATTTTTAAAATAATTGGCACACCCACCCTTGCTGGATGACTGACGCAAGCCGATTACCGGCACCATCTGGAGAAGCGTATGAACGTCATGAAGATCTTCAAGGAGAGCCCCGAATATGAAGCATTCAACGCCGCAAGGCCCCGTCATCATCGAAACCAAGACGACCCCATCGCTCCCAACGCGACAAGTCTAGACGGCAAGAAGAGCCGGGATTCTATGCATGGCAACCCCAGCCAGAAGGGGCCGGATCCAGATATCAGAATGCACCCAACAATTCCCCAAGATCCCCTGAAACATGCAACCTTAGCCCTCCAGAAGCTTTCCTGAAAGCTGCCGAAATAACATGGAGTAGTTGGGGGTGTATCCTTTCAATCCATCACAAATTCCTGGAATTTCGATGTAACACCTGTGATGCTTATAGTTATAAAACTAGAAGCAGTGTTGGTGCTTTGGAGACCTTTGAAAACATATAAACCTTCGTGAATAAAACAGCTGTTGTATAGAGTAAGGGATAGGGCCTCGGATAGGGGCATGAAGGAAGTTCCCAATTTTGTGCATCCACTACACAGAAGCTGAAGCAGCGGCAGCAGCAGCAGCAGCAGCAGCAGCAGCAGCAGCAGCACTAAATATGACCCTAATCCATGCAAACCCATGAAAGGTGAAGAACCCTAATAAAAATCCCTAAGCCTGTAACCATGGAAACTTCATTGGAGGCTTAAATGGCTTAAGCTCAGCCCAAAATCTAGATGCAGGCCAGAAGCCCAAATCCCGCGGAATCTAAAAGATTCATAGTGGCCCGGTCGTAGTCCCAGTCCAAGCTCGCTCCACGAAGACAAGCCTCATGCTCATTAGGCTTCATTTTGTAAGGTCTCAAGGGTTTCCATCAGTGGGGCTGACTAATCTAGGTCAAGGAACACGTCTCAGGGCTTTGCTAACCTCCGCTTCACCAGCGAACAGCTCTAAGAACTCTCTGTCCTCCACTTGATTACTCATATCCAGTGTGAAATCTCAGGAAGAATGCATGGGTACGGTCCTGTGTCTGCGGGAGCTGGTTGTTGAATCTCAGGAGTAGGACACAAAGAACCAAGCAGGCCGGAGCGCCCGCCCTAACTAGTTCAGCCACAACCATGGCCCAGGGATTTGACCCACAAAGCAACTATCAGGCTCGAGGCTCAGTAAAAAATTGTGCTACGTTCATGGACACATGTGAAGACATGCGTTGCTCATGCGGCAACAAGATCATCACGTACCCAAAAGCATGAGGCACACGGAACAGGCCACCACCGAAGGTAAGTAAATTTTCACACACGGGCTGATCCGAAGCGTGTGCACATAAAGTTCTGGAAATAATTCTTTGCAAGCATGGCTGCGTGTTAAACACACAGACAGGGGCAAAAGCGTGGGATTCACTATGGGAACCTTGCAGCCCTCCAACACTACAAATTAAAATTTAGCAGCCCCCTAAAGCTGCCTTGGGATTCACACGCACGAAGGGGTTCGCCTTGCACTCTTTGCAAACAAACCTCCGCCTCTTTAGTTCAGGCAGGGGCATATCTGCCAAAAGGTTGGCTCGGTCTTGGCTAGACAACCGCTGCCCCTTTGCATCATTGCAAGTAGCCCCATTCTGCATCGCAGCCTGCACAAAAACGCGGTATCTCTCAGAGTACAAGTGCGGCTGGTAAAGCCCCATCCCTGACCCTGCATCCGACGATGGCTTGGGCACTTCTGACGTTTTAGAAGCCTGTACTTCAATGTTGGCCACCACCTTTGCCTTTGCCTTACCCTTGCCCTTAAGCTGCCGCACTTTCTTCAACCCGCGACCCTTCTTAGTATTCTTAGACCCCTTCTTCCCAAAGAGCTGAGCCCGCTTGATCGGCTCTTTGCAGGTAACTCCATTATCACACGCAGGATCATCATCATCGAAGGCCCGGGCATACTGAGCACTGATCGGAATAGGGCTGGGTGGCTCCGAAGGATTGCCAGCAATCAAACTGTCTAGGACCTGGGTGGGGCCAGAACTTCTTAATCTTTAGCCTCACTGTCAGTACCATAACACCATATGATAGTGTAATTCATAGTGCTTACATGGTTTGCGCCCTGACCCAAGCCCAAACTCTTAAAAGGAACCCCTGGGAATATTTTATACCACCATAATAACTTCAACCCCGTTACTTTGAGTTATTAGCTGCCGGGTTTCTGAGGCCTCAGGTAGTGCATAGCTCAAGAAACCTTTCTGTCACAAGGCTAAGTTGCAAATCGTGGTACCACTTTGGGAGCAATCGTAGGCTTCGCAGGCTGTAGCTTGAAGCGGGGCTGGTCACAGGTGCTGTCAGGGTTCTTCTCAGGGGTTTTCTGTTGGAATAGCCTAACCTGATGCAGCTGAGAACAGATACGGCTAATCATAGAGTCAGATCGGGATAGTGTGGAGGATAGTGAGCTTGTAGCGGACGACAAGGTTGTAGACATACCATCATCATCGTAATCCATGTCGCTGGATTCCTGGTCCCCACATACTTCCACTTGGGCCTCAGCTATATAAGAACATCATCAGGGGCTGGACTATGTACCTGGTATACCCACATATAGTAGAAGGGGAGAATTAACTTCAGGAAAGTCGCGATCTCAAGCACATTCATCTTGCTAGCACGTTTCCTCAATTCATTCAATTTCTTCATCTTGGAGTTCTTCGCCCGCTTCAGAAGTCTACGTGTTCGAGAAACCTTGGGTGCTAGCAAGCTTGCAATTTAGGGTTTAGTGGTTATGGTGTAGGATTGAGGGTTTAGGGTTTAGCTTTGAGGTCAAAATGTGTGCAGCGCAGTCATAATGAACCAAATGGTCCAAGGCAACCCTTCAAGGAAGATGTCGCCGAAAAAAAACCCAAACATCTACCTTTAGCAACCCAGCGGCCAAACGCGCAAGGGCTTTGCCCATTTTCAAGCCCCAATCCTGCACACACTCCATATCCTCCCTTAAACCAGTGGGGAACAACTATTTCCGACGAAAGAATTCAAGTATCCCTGCTCTGATGACATAGGCACTCTGGTGCGATCGATTCAGGGCTTTCATGGTAGCCAAGATCACCTGAGATGGGACTAATTCTCATGGATAACTGTATGTAGGTATGGGTCGGTAGCTTATAAATGGGAAGTTTACAAAGAATCTTCATGCACGGGAATGAGTCTATCTTCAGTGCATTCATTGCTCCCACTTGCAAGTCATATCCCTGCAATGGTCTAGGAAGGTTTCAGAAGTCTACTCAGAATTTGTAATATGGTCTACTATTATCACTCCAGGGCACCAATGGAATAATCGTGCTCCCACAACCATAAACCCTCAACCACCCACACCAGCATTAAAGCCCGTAAGCGTTGAATTCTGATGACCCCTTATAAACCAAGACTAAGCCCCAAACCACCCTCATCCTGGAACAACCCCAAAGCTGCAGGAGCCTTCCTGGGGCCAAGCACACAGGTGGCGGGCACTAGTATGGTAGCACCAGAATTACCAGCACAAGTACTAGTAGTACTAGAATGAATCATCAGTAGTAGTAATAGTAATATGAGTGGTAGTAATGATGTTCATGGTATGAGCAGTAGGGCTGGGAGTAGTAGTAGTAGTAGTAGTAGTAGTAGGTAGTAGGTAGTAGGAGTAACAATGGGATTAGGAGTAGCAGTAGTATGAATTAAGAACAACCATTGCAATACAACGGGGACCATTTGTGGTGTTACTGGAGAGCCAAGGCTTCGTGGTAGAGGCAACGCCATAGTATAGCACTAGTAATAGTCATGGTAGTAGCAGTCATGGTAGCAGCAGCATCATTGGTATGTCGTAGCGATATTGGCGCTAGTTCTAATAGCAGTAGGGATGGGAGTAGGAGCTTAGGGTGCTCTTTCACGCTGCGGGTTATGGAGTTTAGGGCTCACTGTATACTATGTTACCAAAGGTTGGGAACAACTAGATTCGCTATCCTATAGCACTGCCCTCCATGAGCATTCTCCACAATACATAGTGAGGTAGTGGCGACAATGTTATAATTGGGAGCAGAACCTGTTGCCTACTGAAGACACTTCATGAAACCCCTTGAAATGTGTGTGTTCTTGTGGACTTCCCCGGTATCTTACTTAACACCCTCATTTGGAGTATATGCTGGCATGGGATCCATGCAATGCAATGGCTTGACTGCATTGGTGTAATGACCATGTACGACCCCCACTACATATGAGCCTTACCCTGAGTTGCTATTGAAAGCATAGGCGTGAATACACAACGCTACAAACAGGGTGGCTGAGGGCTTATATACTGCCTGGGGTTTAGGTCTGTTAAGGGCTGGGTCTGGATTGCTTTTCGGTCAGGGCAAAGTTTACTGGAAGGTGTTTCAACCTTTGCTCTTGCTCAGGTATGATGTTGGGTTCTGAGTATGGGTTTGTAATAGACTGAAGTTTTAGCTGAGTGGAGCATTATAAATAGGTATGGAATGATGAGACTGGAACGGGGAACATGTCCATGCTCTGTTTCCAAGATAGATTGTTCTTTTCTAGGGTTTAGGGTTTAGGGTTTAGGAGGTAGAGTCTAGGGGTTAGAGTCGAGGTCTTAGGGTTTAAGGTTCGAGGGTTAGGGTCTAGGGCTTATAGGCTGGTGTGTTAAGAGGCCCTCTGGGACTCCCCCCACCAAACAAGTTTTCCGAAAATATGATTGAGCGACCCCATAATATTTAGAATCCACTACGTACTTTATAAGGACTAATAATCCCTCCATTAGGTCTTCAACACCGCCACAATTGCCAATCCTGACGAGTGTCCTCCGTATTGGCCACCACATCCTTTAGGGTACACTTCTTCCCCTTCAAAAGCTTCCCGCTATGGTCCACAACGAAGTTGAGCCCAACCTGCCCATACCCAGCTTGCTGCAAACAAGCATGCAAGATGAAACATGTCCCATTAACCGAGCAGGCCTGCTCAACATCCGGAATGGTCTTGTACGCCAAGACCAAGGCTTCCACACTGCTCTCAGAAATTTTGGTCAGCATGGTTCGGGATCCTACTTGTCCAAATGCAATTCTTGTAGAAATGACCTATGTGTGCGGAGCTGCAAAGGGAGACATAGAATCTTGGTTCATTGACCAACTGAGGTTACAGGGCCGTAGAAGAAATATGGTAGTCTTTGCTAAAATCCTGCTAGCATAAGGAGTTAGGGGTTTAAAGGGCTTACAATATAGGGTTTAGGGAATTAGGGTATTAGGCTATATAGGGTTTCATAAGGCCTATATTCAAAGATTTAG
>CAJNIZ010000775.1:1480-29671 GCA_905231905.1 Symbiodinium pilosum | reverse complement strand
CCCTAAACCCTAAACCCTTTATACGTATTCCTTAACCCAACTATCACACGCCAAGTCGCCCAGTATGCCTACAACTGAGTAGTATTTCATATGGGAATTCTATGGTACCCCAATATAGAGTAAGATTACATCCTCCTTTTGGCGTATAGTATCTTATATAAGGAATATAATCTTACCAGGTTCAACCACCAAATAAAACGTTACTCAAGTGGGTTATGCGTACCAGGTCTAGTTGGTTTGAGCTGCCCTGAGCCTCTCAGAGACCCCTCATGGAGTGTCAAGCTATCTGAGCTATAGTCTAAACTCCTTAAAAGGGACTATATAGGGGATGATATGGGAGACTACCATTGGGGTTATTAAGGTGGATACTAGGAGTTTAGACAACGGCCCATCTGGCCAGGAGCATTTCTCTCTGTATACCTTCTGTACACTGCGCCATCCCTCCGAAGCCAGTTGCTGGATCATATGAGTTTGGATTTGGGCTGGAGGTCTAGAGTTTGGGGGTCCAAGGTTTAGGGATTTAAGTGTAGAAAGGTTTGGCTTAGGCTTCAAAACTCAAGTCAGGTCTTTGAATACGTATAGTGTCCCTAAAGTAGATAGAATATGGGGTATATGGGGATCTTCTTGTAATATACCTAAAGCCATATTCTATCTACTTAAGGGGGACTACAACCGTAAACCCTAAGCCCTAAACCCCATAGTCTATCCACTTAAGGGGGACTGTACCTCCCACACAAAACAGCAATGATCATTTTGGCCACGCTTATCGTCCAGGTTATGAAGAACGTTTGACACACTAGATAAGGGTTTAGGTAAAAGGGTTTAGGGAAACTCTAAACTCTGGACCCCCAACTTCAACTCGCAACCCGAAACCTTAAGCCGGGTCTAGGGTTTAAGGGTTAGGGTCGAGGTTTTAGGGACATGTAGGGATATAGGGGTGAAAAAACAGGGGTCCATTTTGGATGTACCGTGGTTATCTAAGGGTATCATGGTATTTTGCTAATACAATAAACATCTCTCCCCTTTGTTAAAAAGCCACCACGCAGTATGTCTTAGTAGGGGCAGGAGTTATTGCAAAGAGAATTATATGGGACGTACTGAAAAACGCTTGGAAATTGAACAAAATCAAAAACAAACCAGTTAAAAGATCAATTCAATCAACTTTTAAGTGAGTTGAAAGCGAATTGAAGTCGGATAAAGATTGAATTTGAACCTGAATTAAATCAATTGATTGCAATCTGATTAAGACCCAATGAACATCAATGTGAGCATCAAATTCAGGAATTAGTATGAACAGAAAATCACATTCTTGTTTTCAATTTTCAACCTCGGTAATTCATCAATACCGGTAAATTAAGCCAACTCCTATTTAATTCCGATTTGATTTCCCTTGGGCTCCTTCATACTTTCAGAATATTCTACAAACACTCATGCCAGACACTCCTTTGCAAGATTTGAAATGTAGGGCACCCCTGAACTACATTTAGATTCCCAGGAAGCAACACTAAACCCGAAACCCCAATGCCAAACCCTAAACCGAATAGACTCGCCCCACTCATGTTTATGCGTTTGTCTGGCACCTAAAGTGGCTAAGTTTTTTGAGATGGATTCTTTTGCAAAAAACATCAGCAAATGAAAGCCATAGGATATGCAGGGAGGATTTGCAGTACATTCCGTTATATGAGTTCCTCTAGAAGACCATATAAGAATGGTAAAGCCCTAGGAAATGAGGGAGGTCCCCAAGTCCAAGAGGATTTGCAGTACATCTAGTGCTATAGTCCCCTTAAGTAGATAGAATATGGGGTATATTATTGTGGTATAGAAGGATAATGGAAAAGAAAATGGAAACTATTATATTATAATAGGGTATATATTGGGGTTATAGTCCCCCTGAATTAAGTAGATAGAATATGGGGTATATGGGGATCGTATTATAATATACCCAAAGCCATATTCTCTGTACTTAAGGGGGGTTATATCCGCAAAAATAAGTGTAAGGCACTCGAAGACATTTCCTGATTACAACTCAGGGTTTTCCCTACTTAGCCTACACTCCGGAGAACCCTAACATAGGTCTTAGTATGCTGCATAGTTCTTATGATGAGAATGCTGGAAATGGACCCCCTGATTCTTGGAAACCCGAATCCCTATAAACCCCTTCATGACATCCCAGCTTCCATGTTATTTTCCATTTTCTTTTCCATTTAATGCTCCATTCTTTGGGCCGCTACCCCACAACCCGAAACCCTAGATGATCCCTATATACCAGGGTGTAGGGCTGAGGGTTTAGGGTTTAGGCCCCGTGATAATAGCCCCCCGAATAATGAATACTCCTACCAGAGAATCCCCAATTCCAGAAATTCTAAACCCTAAACCCTAAACCCTAGAGAAGTACTTTGGACCGGGCCAAGGCTGCGTTTAAAAGAGGTCCCCGTAAACATCAAGGGAATTACAATAAAGAATCAAGAGAAATGAGGGACTCGCTTATTATTGGTTCTATACTGCTTTTATAAAGGATGTCATGCAAAGACCCGACGCCCTACACCCGAAACCTCAAACTCAAAGCCCTACACCCTAACCCAAGCTCAAAAGCCTACACCTATCCCAATCTCAAAAGCCTAAACTCTAATCCTAAGATCAAAACCCTAAACCCTAAACCTAAACTCAAACCTTAAGCCCGGCACCTAAACTCAAAACCCTAGCGTAAACTTAAACGTAAAAAACCCTAAACTCTAAACCCTTAAACCCCAAACCCTAAGCCCTTAAACGTGCCCCAAAAAGAAAACTTAACAGTCTGGGCTTAGCCCCAGGCTCGGACTTCGAAGGGAAGAGTACGAGCCCAGTTCTTCCCAAGCGGTTCCTGGGCGATGATAGGGAGATCCCATTGCGGGTTTATAGGGATTATATAGGGCTTTATGGGGTTTAGGGTTTCCCTACCAGTATGGGGGTTCCTTTAATACGCATTATGGTATTGTCTACGTTGGAATGTAGGGTTCAGGGTTTTCGAACTTGGGGGTTTTTGGGTTTAGGGGTTCTAGTTTTTAACCCGAGTTTAGGGTCGGGCTCTTGGGTTTGAGGCCTGGGGCTTGGGTTCGGAGTGTAGGGATGACAGTTTTAGGATCTTGATGTTGAGGCTGGAGGTAGGAGCCTGCCACGTTGGAAGTACAATCAGGGTCCAGGGTTTTAGGTTTAGGGGCATTGGATTGCTGTCTCTTTGAGTACGGCACCTCCCAAAACACCAGTCTGACTTTTCAGGCCCGTGTAGAATCCTGCCCCCTTAGCAACGGTCCAGCAATACTCACAGCACATGTAAGCAGTAGCTTTCCCACATTTTTCAGGAAACCCAAAACCCTAGACCCTAAACCGCGTGCCCTTATGGTTTGTAGCCTTGGTCATGGAATATACCCCTTAGTTAGGGTATTTGGGACTTGAAAACCCAAGGTTCTAAACCTGAAGGGTATAAACTTAAAGTCTTTGACGTGAGCAATAATCCCGCACTCTAACTCCAAACGCCTCAAAACATCCTGAATCCAAAGCCCAAACCTATAGTCCCCCTTAACTAGGTATAATATGGGGTATATTGGGATCTTATTCTGGTTTTGGCGAACTCTATGTTCTGGCTACATAGAGGAGGACCACAACCCCAGACGACCCGACCCCGAACCCCAAAGCCGATGAGCCCATTTCACTAAACCTTAAGTCCCAACCCTAAACCCTAAATCCCAAACCTGAGTCCTAAACTTCAGCGTTAACTACCCTAGACAGCCCCAAGCCCGAATCCTAAACCCACATTTCAAACCTCAACTCCCAAACTCTGAACTGGGCACCCAGGTTTCCAGCAGCCCCTTTTCGACCACCTCTGCCTTCAGCTATTGGGATCCCAAGCTGAGCCAGGAAGATGAATTAAATGTAGCTACCACAGTGGCCCCCACAGCCGCTGCTACCACTGCCGCTTGAGTTCGTTTGAGAATCGTTTTGCTTTTTGCGCGTTGGTGTCTCTCTCTTTCGTTCTTTCAAATGCGAATCCTGCTAGGAAATTGTGAGTTAGACAAAATGCTGCAAAGCGTTCTGAGGGAATTTTCTCATCCATCTTTGCCTTTGTTGATCCCGTGTCTACAACCAGCTGGCAGAATCAACCGCCTGCCCGTCCCATAGGCGCAACGCTGTAGGCGTCCAACAAATTTGTAATGTGTAGTATTTTCATGGGGTAGTCACCGAATGTCACCGATAAAGATTTAGATTACAATTCCTCTTGGCTGTTGGATATTTAGAACCAGGCTACATTTTACTTGGTTTAACCGACACAAAATGGGAGTCAGGGAGACATGGTTTCATACTTGTATTCGGGGTTTAGGGTTCAGGGGTTTAAGGGTGAAGAGTTTATTGGCCACAAAGTCAGCAGTTCTTGCGACATTAAGATGGTCATAGCACGAACGAGTTCACAAGTAGTCAGAGCGTGGGTTATGCGTATATACCTGACCCTCAAACCCCAAACCCAGTAAGGTTGATACGGAACATATAAGCCCCAGATTCAACTTTGTAGTATATCCTTTAAAAAGTTCCCCCCAAAACCTTATATATTCGGCTATTAAGTCCCCCGCAACTTAAAGTTAGTACGTAGCTGAGATAGCCTCAAACCCGAAGCCCGGAAATCCCATACCCTGACTCGCAACCCCCTAAGTAAGCTATGAAAACCTGTAGGCTTTACATCGTGTTTATATCGGGGTATATTGGGATGTATACAGTAGGGTCTGGGGTACGTACAGTATCGGCCAAGTACCCAATTGTAAACAGATTAGGCGATTTGGGCGGGCTTACACTTGGGTAAAAAGCACCACCTCAACTTGCTTATAATTGCTCTGAACCTCCAAAGCACCCTAAACCCTAAACCCTAAACCCGTAGCGTAGTAGGACTTCAGCCGAACTCCCTCGAGAGCTCAACAACTTCGATGGACTTGGGCGACGACGCCTCTGGGACTGGGTTTGCTGTTTAGGGTTCAGGGTTTAGGGAAAGGGATTCAGGGATCTACGGAATTTAGGGTTTAGGGTTGGGGTGATTTAGGGTTCAGGGTTGGGGAAATTTTGGTTTTACGGAATTTAGGGTTTAGGGCTTAGGGTCGGGTTTCAGGTTTAGGGAAAGGGATATAGGGTCAAGGTTTGAGGGTTCAGTGTGTGGTGTTTTGAGTTTAGGGTTTTTCTTATAGCGAATCAAATTGAAAGGAGGATGACTCGGGCTATATCAGGGGTGATATAGGTTAATCACTGTTGCTACAGGCATTATGCAGAGCCATCTAAATGGGACTGGCAAAGAACATGAAAGCTACCAGTTTATTCAGGGTTTAAGGCTTCAGAGCTAAAATCTAAAGTCCCACCCCTTGATATGACGTATTTCTGACACTTTCACAGCAACAGGACAGTTGGTATTTAAGGCGTTAGGGGTTTAGTATTAGAGGGAGTGGGGTAGAGAGGAGTTAGGGTTTAGGTGCCCCTCCTCCCCTCCTCCCCCACCCGGAAGCATTTTGTAATAGGATGAATATTCGTTGCTATAGATCTATTTATGGTAGAACTACCATGCATCATGCAATTGTTAGTGGGTAGAGGCACAACTCAAGGTTTAGGGTTTGGGGTTTAGGGTTTGGAGTTCGGGGTCCCTGGCCAGGGTCTGAGGTATGTGGGAATCATGTGGGCATTTTTTCAGAAATTGCGGCCTTTGAGAGGGTCATGGGGGTCCCATGAAGGATTCTAGAGTTCTGTTCTGAGACCGCAACAGGTTAAAGTTTAGATTTTAGGGTGTGGGGGTTTAAAGCCTTTAGTTTCCTGTTTCGGAAGCCATATGGATCACGAGCCTCAGATGGTCTTTCCCAGTAGCAATAGTACCTGGCCCACAGTAGAGACCCTAAACCCTAAACTACAAGCACACTTGGCAGTTTTCCACTTAGTAGGGGCCGTATCAAAATCACCCAAAAGGTTGCCACCCTAAACCCTAAAACCTAAACCCGAAACCCCAAACCCTAAAACCCTAAACCCTAAACCCGAAACCCTAAACCCTAGATCTGCAACCTGGCCTAGGTGTTGGTCGATGATATCCCGCAGTCGTGGCAGCCTGCCGCGCCATCGGAGCGATACCGATACACTGCAGACGCGGAGCTGCTCTAAACCCCAAACTTAGGGTTTAGGTACAGGTTTTAGGGTTTTTATTGTTTGGGGTTTTTATTGGGGTATAATCTATAATGGGACATATATATTGGGGTTATAGGAAGAAGGGAATATAGGGGTATAATATAGGGCTCTATAGAGATAATGGACAAGAAAATGGAAATTACTTTCAGGGTTCAGGGTTGATGAGTAGGGAAAAAGGGCACACAATCCCCATATAATCCTTACATAATATATTCCCTTGTTCCCTACTAAGCCCCAGTAAATACACCCTAAACCCTGAATGCTCTGTCCAAATCTCGAGTTTAGGGTCCATTTGAGGATATGACATGTATAGGACCATGTATAGGGTATGTATATGGTTGTATTACACCGTAAACCCAATACCCTAAACCATTTATGTGGGGTCTAGGGCTGAGGAATGGGAAGTCAAATGGAAGGTCAAATGGCCATGAAACTAACACTTGCATGTAGATTTTGAAATTTATTTGGTAGTTTCCCAAAATAGTGGGACCCCAATGTAGACCCCCAAATACTATAGTCCTTATTGTTGGGACCCCCCAATTTTGGGAAACCCCCATTTGGGGATCCTATAGTCCCAGTCTAGAGGAATATGATTATACTTGCCCGCAGAACTATAGCCACAACATACCGCACAGATTCTTGATTACTTGGCCAGATCCCCATGTTCGGGTTCTCCGATTCAAGGTAGGTCCTATAACCTATAACTACTATAATACATTGGGGTTATATAGGGATAATGGAAAGGAGAATGGAAACTACTACAATACGTCAGGGTTTTATAGGGATAATGGAAAGGAACATGGAAACTACTATATAGGGCTCAGTTTTCAGGGTTAGGTTGCCAGCTCTGCAGCCTATAGAATGACTGTAACACTCTGTTGGATGTTGACATTTCCTTAGACTCTTGTAGCGTCCCGATTACATGCAATGCGCGGTCATGCCGATGGAAGAGTCTGCAGTGAGGGCACCTAGTTGTCATAGGTGATTCTGCTATGATGGTGTTTCCCACCGTCACGCAATGGAATCAGTGCCCAGGGTTTTGGGAAACCACCCTAAGCCCTAAACCCTAAACCGCGTTATATCAATAATTGTAGCTTTGTGCAGAATGGTAGGACCAAGGATCCCTTGCGCAATCCTCCTATGTAGACCTGGTTCTTAACAAGGGCTTCAAGTATAACCCCAATATACTGTATAGTTTCCATTTTCTTTTCCATTATCCCTATATAACCCCAATATACTATAGTAGTTTCCATTTTAGGCTTTAGGGTTGAGGGTTGGGAGTTTAGAGAGTAGGGCTCAGGAGACCCTGCCGCCCTTCCGGCCGTGCGAGAATGAACAACTGGGCTTGCACACCTGGAAGTCACGTCAGGCGTCTGGAGCAAAAGTCGGAGATTTGGGGGGGCCGTAAAGGAAGGTCGAGGGTTTAGGGTTAGAGGAGGATTGTAAGGTTTGTTCCTGTGACTCTGGCGGCTCATGATTATGATTCTTGTTCTTCAGATCTACCGCCCCCCTTCGCCGCCCAGCAGCAACTCTTAAAGGCAAACTTCAACCCCCTGATCCTACACCTCAAACACAATCTCCCAAGCCCTACACCTGAAACCCTAAAACCGAAGCCCTAAACACTACACCCCAAGCCTAAACTTGAGACACCAAATCCCAAACTCCAGCCCTTAACTTGAGACCTCCCGTCGCTATACCCCAAACCCGAAACCTAAAGCCCTAACCCACATTAAACCCTAAACCCCTAAAAGTTCTTAAACTTAATCCCAAGCCCTCAGATCCCAACTGCCAGAACTTCAGATCCTAGACCCTAAGCCCTAAGCCCTAAACCTTAGACTCTAGACCCTAAACCTTAAACCCTAAACCATTGGCCAGGCACGGGCTCGATCGCTTTGCGAGGGTGGTGTCTCCCGATTCTGAGCTGCTGTTAAGGAACTGGAATTAAGGTACCATTATGGGTGTATGTATATATATATATATATAGAGGGTTTAGGGCTTAGAGATATAAATTAAGTTGCCTTATGGAAGGGTTTAGGGTTTAGGAAACTAAATTTAGTCACCATAATGGGAATATGTAGAAACTAATACGGTTTTCCCAATGGCGTAACTTAGTTTAAGTTCCTTGACAGCAACCCAGGATTTGAGTGCGTCTACCAACTTCCCGATTCCAAGCTTTACGTGTGCCAGTTCCACGTGCCAGGGTTGAGGTTTGCTGAACATTTTTTTGCTTCTTTCCTGTTTGGCAGAAATAGGGGGCCCCAAATCCCCAACATTCTTAATCCTTGTCATAGGCACACTCAAGAAACGTACCCCTAATTTTGGGAAACTCCGGTTGCTCCAAGCCAAACCATTTAGGCCACTTACTGTAAGTTCCTTAACAGTAACACAGACGACCCACCCAGGATGTTGTCGAGTTTTTCACTCCTGGAGGGAACTTACGTTGGATCGTCCAATGCGACCGGGCTATTCTATGTCATGATGTATCCCCCCGGATGAAACAGTCCTTATCCTGTGAACGATCCTCAGCGGGGAGCAAGAGTTTTGAGAAGCCGCTAAATCTTTCAGGCTTATTGGGCTTATTCGCATGACGCATGAGCGCGTGCCACGCTCATGCCACAAGATTTTTCTGGAAGTTTGGACGGACTGAAACACGGATCCCCATATCTTAGGATATAAGGGGGACCCCCAAGACCCAAAACCCCAGAATCTTGAGAAATAGTCAATAGCCATGGAAGAGCTTCCTACGCCCTCAGCCCTAAGCTGCGTGAGCCCCAAGCCCTCAAGAAAGCCATGGCTTGACCGCCAAGCTCTCAGCATTAATCCCCGCTCAGCCCTGTAGTGCTAGATCTTGGGTTCTGGTTTTAGTGTTGAGGGTCCCATTGCGGTATACTACAAAAGATGGGGAATATCTACCCTAAACCCTAGAGTGGGTGGTGGGGCGTCGTAATATTGTGGAGGGGGGGGGTTGTCCGAAGCGTCAGGCTCCCCCCTCCTGTTTAGGTCAGAGGTGCAATGGATAGGGTATGTGATTGGGTCTGGGCTTTAGCGCTTGAGGTTCAGGGCATAGAATTGGCTTTGCGAGCTCCCAAACATTGGGCCCGCATCAGGGGCTTATTCTAAGGGTCCATAGCTTCAAGCTCAGCAAAGCCTTTACCCCCTAGACACTGAACACTTCTCCCAAGGCAAGATGAACAACGTGGATCGCTTTTAAACCCTAAACCCTAAACCCTCAACCCTAGACCCTAGACCCTAAACCCTAGACCCTAAACCCTAAACCCCAAGGCAAGATGAACAACGTGGATCGCTTCGGAATGTTCCGCAATCTCCAGCCGGTACACCCGCTGAGAGCTCTGGATGTCCGGACCCGGGAAGCAAAAACAACAACCGTCTAGGGTATATAGGGGTTTAGAGTTTAGGGGTTTAGGGTTTAGGGTTTAGAGTTGTATAGGGGCTATAGGGGTCCATAGGGGTTATAGAATAGTTTCCTCCTAGTGTTAAACGGTTTCACGTCCCCCCCCAAAGTAAATACTTGGAACTGTATTTAATATTAGGGGGGGATTTATCGTACGACCCCAGCATTAGCGCGGTTAGATAGAAATCTGATTAAAATGGTATAAGAGTCCATTAATCAAATCTTATGGAAATATGTATTTC
Organism: Symbiodinium pilosum; assembly: GCA_905231905.1. Lineage (NCBI taxonomy): Eukaryota > Dinophyceae > Suessiales > Symbiodiniaceae > Symbiodinium > Symbiodinium pilosum. The sequence goes on along the minus strand of CAJNIZ010000775.1, from coordinate 19,837 downwards.
AAATTAGGGCCTGATTAGGGACTATTTTAAATTAGGGCCTGACTAGGGACTATTTCAAATCAGGGCCTTATTAGGGACCAATTCAAATTAGGGGCTTAGTAGGGACTACTTCAAGTTAGGGCCTGATTAGGGACTATTCTAAATTAGGGCCTCATTATTCCAAATTAGGGCCTTGGAATCTGTTTCTGGAATTCTTCTATACAAATTCTTTTATAAAAAACAGTAAAGAAAAGCAATCAACATCTAGGAAATGAAGGAGATCTCTAATCCTTAAAATTCGTGCTAAAACCACCCCTAATTCAGAGGATCCGTGCCGCAATTAACTTTAGTCTTGGCCCTTTTTAGAAGAGTCTTGAGGGCAGATTTCAGGATTTGGAATTTTGACGAACCCTTATTTAATGTTAGGGGGTCTAATATTAGGGGGAAGCGATTAGGGGATATGTAGGGGATACATTGGGATAATGGAAAGGGAAAACGGAAACTACTATTCAGGAACGGCGGTGGATACTAAACACCCTGCATGACCCCAAGTGCCTAACCGCCTGGGAACTATGGGCATTATCCTGCGCTAAAGTCATGCAGGACTTTTGATAGGAAAAGAAGATGATCAAAATTCGATCCCTGCCCTGGGAAATTCTTATCTCATGCCATTACATGTAGGGATCGTAGCGCATTCTACAGCCTGCGCGTCGGGGACCTTGCAAAGGAAGCCTGGATTGGACTATCACATGCGCAGATCCGAACATGCACCCAATTATGGAGACTCGCGGGTTTAGGGCTGGGGGTTTGCCAGACACCGGCTTAGACCAATTGATTCCTTCGTTTGGGTCAATGTTAGTCATTCCTTTCTACAATTTGGCGTGCGTATCCCTCGATGGAATACAGCATGTTTTGCCTGTATGGACCAAGTTGTGCGATAGTTGAATACATGGAGTTCTGATGTGGCAGTGGAGACCTTCTATTCAGGCGAGTGGGTTTGAGTCCCATTCCTTGCCGCCAACCGTTTGTTTTCTGATACCATGTTCTTGCCCCTGGCTGATCCACATCGACGTATGTGAGCCAGAGGGAGAGCCCTGCAAATCTGGACCTGCTGGCATGCTGCTCCCTTACGCTCGCGCACACATGGCATATCGGGTCATTCCTGCATACATTTTCTGCGCACAAAAATTCAATATATAACATGCAAGCATATATTTTGCAATAGTTCCAGAAAGGAAGAAACATACCACAGCTGCTATTTTGGGAGGAAAGAGCTCGGAACCAAGACGCTGAGCAGCGCGATCACGGTCGTGGAAACCATGCCTCCCGGCGTCAGCTTGCTCCTGGACTGTGTCCTGGGGAATTTTTGAGTTTTCTGCGGAGTACGGTGCAGGGGTATATATGAGATAGTGCGGGAATCTACCATATAAGAACCCTAAACCTTGAACCCAAAACCCTACAAGGACCCTTGTATCTGTAGCTTGGACCTCAAGACATGGCCTAAACTTCCTAAACCCCTTAACCCTAAACCCCCTAAACCCTACCCTAAACCTCCTAAACCCTAAACCCCCTTAACCCCCTAAACCCTAAACCCTAAATCCCCCTAAACCCCCTAAACCACCCTTAAGCACCCACTGCCAGGCTGGACCATGTCCACACTTTCCTGGGACAGAGACCCAGAAAGATACTGGGTTGCTGTCAAGGAACTTAAATGAAGTTACCATAATGGGTATATATAGTAAATATAGGGTTTCCCCAATGTAGTAACTTAATTTAAGTTCCTTACCAGCAACCCAGGATAGAGGCGAAGCGCGAAGGCCCTGCGATCATTGCTCGTCTCTTTTTTTGGGTTTTGGTTTGGGTTTGGGGTTGGGGGGTTTTGAGGAATTAGGGGGGGGCCTGAAGAGTGCTAGGGGTTTAGGGTTCAGGGGTTTAGGGGTTCATGGCTTAGGGGCTTAGGGTTTAGGGTGAGGCAAACAAGAGGTTGAGGTTTTGCGCAGACCGTGCTCTCGAGGGTTTATCGTTCAGGCGTAAAGTTTACGGTTGTATGGGTTGGGCTCCCAGCAGAGGCTTTGCAGGCTGGATGCAAAATGGATTGTGCTCACAGATTTCTGATCATGGCCTCGCCTCTCCTACTGATACGCCCCCTCCATTAATCCTAGTAGAGAGAGTTTGTAGGGACTGCGCTGCACACCCCAAAGAACATCTGTGGATCTATATTGGGGTCCCTCGATTGAGGAAACAACCTCCAAGGCCAACCTTAAACCTCGCACTGAAAAACCCTGAACTTTAAACTGCCCTAAACCCTAAAGTTTAGAGTTTAGGGCTACATGAGGTTTAGGGCCAATTTAGGGCCTAAACCTCATGTAGCCCTGAACCCTAGACCCTAAATAGTAGCTTCCATTTTCTTTTCCATGATCCCTATATAACCCTGTATAAGACCCTGAGGCTTGACTTATTTGTCCACTGGCGACTGCAAGACTGGGAACCCTGGCCACTGCCAAGCTGACCAGCAAAACCTCTTCATCGTTCAGCAGATGGCGTCGAAAACCTTTGGCCGGGAAGATACAAGGGTTATCTTTTGGAGTGGCTTTGGGACCTCCAGGTCGGATTCTTCCAAGATCTCAAAACTTGGAGTTCTTCATAGATCAGCTTTATGGGGATTACGTTGAGTATTGGAATTTGGCGAAATACCCAGTGGGCGATCTTGTCTCTCAGCATCCTTGTGTACTCTAAGCCCTAAACCACTAGACCCTAAGCTAACAGTCCCGAAACCCCTAACCGAACCCTAGCTAGATTCAATATAAGGTTTAGGGGCTATAAAAATTACCCCCATTATAGACTCCAGGAGGATGCTGGGTGCGGGGAGTAGCCAATTAGGGTTTAGGGTTTAGGGTTTAGGGTTTAGGGCGCCAAGGAACCCCCTGAATCCTGAACCCTCAACCCCAAACCCCAAACCCTAAACCCTATGACCTTGAGTCAGGTATGCCTCCTCCAGCGTAAAGCAAGATCCCAGCAGGGCTCTTCCGCATTTCATTGAGGACTGGCGAGCGATGCATCTGGGGATGGCCTAAGGTTTATAAGTTGGGTACTGCTCCCCCCAGTAACAGACTACATTAGGGGTCCCATTAAGGGCTATATATAACCATATTGTAAGTATTATTCAACTGTTACTGAGGGGGGGCAGTACCCAACTTATAAGAATGAAAGTTTAGGGCTTAGGGTCTCTAGGGATGCCGTTTAGGGTTGAAGGTGTAGGGTTCAGGATCTAGGATGTCCTGAACTTGTGTTCTTTCTCTTTGTTTGAGAGCTTTTTCTGGCCTAGTACAAGACCAACTGAGTTTTGATTTTGCTTACGCGAGCCCACCTAGAAAGGCCTCAAAACAACTCTTGCAAACAAATAAAACACACCCAGAAGTAGTTAAAAGGAAGTCTCGGGACGGTTCCAGCACAGATACAGGTCTGCAGAAATCATAGCCCTACACCTTAAGCCTCAAGCCCTCGACCCCTAGACTCTTAGACCCTAAGCCTCAGAACTCCAAACCCTAGACCCTAAACAGCCTAAACCCTAAACCCTAAGCTCCAAACCTTAAACTGCAAACCCTGAAGCCTAAAGGTCTACCGAAGTCATAACCCACAACCGCTCCGCGATGCTGGGTTGCTGTTAAGGAACTTGAACCAAAAAAGTTGCCATAATCGGATCCCTTTCTGGGTTGAGTGTTTAGGGTTCAGGGTTTAGGGTGTTATCCAGGGGTGATGGTTCAGGGTCTAGAGTTCAGTTAACGTAGTGTGGATGTATATACATATATATAGTAAATACGTGATACGGTCTCCTCATGATGGTGATGTAAGTTCCTTGAATTCGCATATAACACCAGTTTCCATTTCATTTTCCCGCTTCTTTTTCTGAAGCCTTGGGTACTGCCTCCCTAAACAGTTGCTTAATCTTTATGATATAATTACACGCAATCAAACCCAGAAGCCTTGATGTGACCCCTATTTTGGACTGTGACAGCAACCCAGGATGTTTCCCAGTCTGGCGCCACAGGCCGACCCCTATGTGCAGCCCTTGAAGCTGCGACAAAACTTCTAGATTCTGGGGGAAGATATGGGATAATATGGGGTTCAATAGGTATATATATATATATATAGGATTCTCTAGGGTTAAGGGGGGATAGACGAAAAGAGGGTTGTATTCCGTAGGAAAGGTTAAGGGGGGGTATAAAGGATTGTTTTGGGTTTCAGGAGGGAAGCATATGCTTGTATGGGGTTGGGGGGATGTTAGCATTGTTTCGGGTTTAGGATGAGATACATAAACCCTAAACCCTGAACCCTGGATCCTCGGTTTGCATAGGCTTTGGGAGGGATATGCAGCATTATATAGGGTTTAGGGGAGAAATGCGTTCAGGGGTGCAGGGACCCCCAGAACCCGTTTGGACTACGGAAAAGTTGCCTTAAGTCATACTGAGGGCGGGTTTAGGGTTTAGGGTATTTTAGGGTAGGTTATTGAGTTCAGGGTCGCCTAAACCCTAAACCCTAAACCCTAAACCCTAATGTTGTCCTATTTATAACACCTGTAGTCGTCTCGTATCTTCTCTAACGAGCCATGAGATGCCTGCTTGGTGAGGATTTTCCGGAGTAGTTGATTTAAGGTTTAGGGTTTAGGGTTTAGGGTTTAGGGGAACTATCAATTCGTGCCCTGGATTGTCCAAGTAAAGCAAGAACCCTGTACGGGGGGGAGTCTTGACTACAGCTCATGATTCATGATCGAAGTCCTGGCTAATCAAGAGGTATAGAGGTTGTCTGAATTTCTTCAGCCCATGAGCTTCAGAAACGTTCACACTCAAAAGAGAGCATGCGTGTGTCTTTTGCTGGCAGCCCCGCCTGCTTGCTGATCACAGTCCCAAAGGTGCCATCCGAAACCCTGAACTGCCCTAATTCCGAAACCTAAACCTGGAACCACAAACTTGAAACCCTAAGCCCAAACCCAAAACCTTAAACCCTAAACCCTAAAATAGACTCCAAACTATTATAATCCTTGTTATGAGGTCACCCAAAACAGGTACCCCTAGTTTTTGGAAAAGCCCCCCTGTATCCCTGACCCCAACCCTAAACCCTAAACCCTATATTTCCCTAAGTATTCTTCAAGATCCAGCTCAGGAATTACTTGGTCACGGGGCCTGCTGGGATGACTGGACCACACTGGAGGAGGTTCAACACCAAGGCTGCGCGCCTCCATGCAAGAGGGCCCTACTGTTGATATTTTCAAATCTTGCATGACCCTAGTATACTGTAGTACCATTATTCCCAAGGTATAAGGTACCTAGGGTCATGCAGGATTTCTGGTATCCACAGTAATATCAGGGATTGTTTAGGGTTGCGGGTTTAGGGTTCAGGGTAGGGGCCCCTAACCTAAGGGATTGTAATACCGTTCCCCGCCAAAGGGTAACCCTCCCGTCCCGGGTTTTAGCAGCTAATCAGGACTTAAGGGCTTGATAAGGTCCAAAAGGGTTCTAGTCTGGGGGGGACTCATGGAGGGATAGTATGGTAACCCCTAAGAATTTGTGTCAGGCGGAGTTGAGAGCATTCAGAGTTCATGGTTCTGGGTCTTTAGGGTTTGATAAAGATATATATGTATATATCTCTATATGGGATGCCATATGAGGGACACATACAAGTGTCCATGGTTCCAACTTCAGATTCCGTGGGCCCTTTGAGCCTCATGGGGGTATTGAAGACGCCTGCATGATGATTTCTTTCGCAGGTTCTGTTGCTGAGTGATTTAGGGAAGGCTTTTGCTATGTTTTTTGGGGAGGCGGGGGAATGGAGCTCTATAACATCCTATGCCACCGCTGCAAACCCATCCACTGTTATAGTACCAATGTTCACCCCTCCTTAATCACCAGTAGTTTTTGGGGAGGCCATGGCTACAGTTCCGATCCGAACCCTAATTTAAATCCTAAACACCTAAACCCCAAACCCTAAACCCCTGAACGCTCAACCCCTGAACCTCTAAACCCCTGAACCCCTAAAGCCCTAAACCCTCAACCCCTTCTGAGGATGCATGCGAAGGGCGATCTCCCCTGCTCATTTCACATCAGCTGGCTGCTCTCCCGTACTTTGAGTCACTGTGGAGGCTTGGGGGGTTCAGGGTGTAGGTTTAGGGTTTAGGAGGCTAAGGGGGTAGAGGTAAGATATATAATAGGGAGCGTTTACAGAGACCATGTGATGACACTACGTGGTATTGGGTTTGAGGGTTGTCGTTTCGCGATGCACTTCGGGCTTGAAGACTATGGGGATCCCGAAGCCCTGAACTCTCAACCCTTAACCTTGGGCATTGGGGTCCATGGTCGGGGGTGTTGTGGATGGGATGTATCCACTACGAAAGGAACGCAAAACCACGTTGTTGGTCCAGTCCGGTTCTACGGCATCTTTGATGCCATTGCCGACCGACGACCGGTTTTTGGCTGTAGAGCACAGCTTGAAGGGGCCTTGAAATTACTGTTTGGGGTTTAGGGTTTCATCCCCTCTCCTAGATATTAAGCCCCACCCACCACCCCTAATAATGGCTGTTTAAGATTGAAGGTTCCAGGGTTTAGGGTTTAGGTCGCTCCCTGCTGAGCAAATGCTACGGACTGGGTCCCCAAACCTAAGCTCCCATCTCGGGTTTAGGGTTCAGGGTTTTGGGTAGATCCCCTAGGCCCTCAAACCCTCGTTCAACGTTAAGCCTGCGGTTTAGATGAATGCAGAGGCCTGAAAAGATTCTGTTCTTTTGTAAGCTTACTATAACTCCGGTTTGCTTTGCCCCAAATCCCTATTGCAATCACTGAGGCATGTAGGTCATTTCATGTTCCATGTCTTTTCCATTTGACTCTCGATTATAAGGCCCTAACAGTAGGCTCGTAGAGGCCAAACCTTAAAACATAGGTGGACCGACCTCCCAGCCAGACATAGTGACTATAAGGGATACCGGCGAGTTTATTGGGGTTCTTTCATACTCCTAGTATGTCACTATTCCAGGGTGGGGGGTCCACCTACACCCTACATCCTCAAACCCTAAACGCTACATTTAGGCGCCTGCAGGCAAAACCCCCGTTACGCAGACGCCTGCCAGTTCCTGCAGACGTTTACGGCCGAACATTCGCTGGACCTCTTCAATGGAAGGCGCTGCTAAGCCCTACTTGAGCTATCAACATGTTGGTCATATGTATATGAGGGTTACATAGGGTATATATGGGGATAATGGAAAAGAAAATGGACACTACTATTTGGGGTTTAGGGTGTAGGGTTTAGCCTTAAACTCCTTAGAGGCAGTTAGATAGGGGATTATATAGGCGACTATTGTAAGGGTTATTAAGTGGGATACTAGGAGTTTAGACTTGAGCTCACTTGGTTTATGTAGGGTTCTTGTAGGGGTTATACATGGCTTGTATTTTTTCATGGGGGTTTTGCAGGGTCTGCATAGGGGCTATAGAGAGTTATATAGGGTATGTTGGAGGTTATGTAGGGTTTATAGAGGGGTATATCCTAGACCCTAAACCCCTAAACCTCTAGTATAATTGGTACGTAGAACGATCATATTGCGTGACTTACGTATAAAAAAAGAGTGTGGGGGTTTTTGCCCAGGCAACTCGGCAACTGGGTTCTGCTCATACATTACGAAAAAGGGTCAGAACGGTAGTTTCCATAAAAGGGGGGCCTTAAGATGGATCCCCAACTCGGAATCCTGACTACAGGGGCCCGCAAACGTAGCCTCCCCCCAAAGTTTGGAAACTTCCCAAGTACAGGCGCTGCAACATCAACGCGACGCACTCTAACCTTTACCTCTGGATCGCGTGGCTTGGGTTGCCAACAGCAAATCGTCTAATGTGAGCTAGGGTTTGCGGATTTGGATTTAGGGCCTTTTTTAGCTGTTCTCCTGACCAAAGCCCTATACTACCCTCCTCCGGCTCTCCCTGAACTCTTTCAATTAACCGAGACTAGACACCTTTCAGGGATGGTCTCAGGGAAAGCGTTAGGGTATAGTCCGGTATAGTCCCCCTTATGTAGAAAGAAGATGGGAGATATGGGGATCTTATAATAATATACCCAAAGCCATATTCTATCTACATAAGGGGAACTATACCCTAACCCAATGTGTTGGCCAAGGAATCCCTTCCCCGCACAAACCCTCACCATACCCGAGCAATAATGTAGATCCTCCGTATGATCGTTTCCAAAAATAGGGGCACCTTTTTGGAGTAGTTATTGGGTTGTGATTGGGGCCTCTCCCGTCTAGTAATGTACCAACTATTATAGTCTCATAGTCGGAAGGAATCCGCTGGAGCGGAGCAGTCTAAGACGACCGGTGCCTGATATGTGCTGTGTTTATTGAGCGTTGTACATGATGGATATCTTTACCCACACTAAGCAAATAAGCAACCTCAGAAGGACCTAATATGGACTACTGCCATATTCCCTTCCATCCTAGCTCCGCCATAACAAGGCCCCCCCGGTTCCCCCCCAAAATAATGTCTGGGGCCCATTATTCTAGAGAAGCAATGTTCGAGCATTTGATTCCTCATACACTTGTGTAAGCAAATCAGATTGCAGAATCAGCTTCCGTATTCTCATCTGCAGAGCAGCTACGTAAGCCAGTCTCTCTAAAGCTCCAGCCTTTCAAGGTGTGCTCCTGAATCCAATTAGCAAGTGAATCGAAAGCTACTTAAAACCATTCGTAGATCAATCAGTATCTATTTTTAGGGTCTAGATTTTTTCTGTAAATCTAGATGCTCTTAGACCCAAAACATTGCCTCTGCCTCTCAAGTGCTCTTGGACCAGCTCCCCAAAATTGCACGAAACATTTTTTTAATAATTTTTAAAATCTCGTGGGCTTTATTAATGTCGAGATCCGATTAGGGTAAAAGTTGTGAGGAGGATCTAAGGATCTGTCACACATCAGCCATCCTTACTTACAGTCTGTTTTTCTTCCACGATTGCTGAATCCGACATCGCAAGATTTTTCTTCTTAAGGCCCCCCTTTGCGAAGCCCAAGCCCCTAATCCCCAAACGCCCATACCTTGAAACGTTTAGCCCTTAACCAACCAATCCCCCATTCGGATTTGGAAAACCCTAAGCCCTCTAAACCCAGACCCCCACACATCCCTATATGACCCCTATATATGTATATATACCCTTTCTGATTTCATGGGCCCTCAAATAGGGACCCTTAAGGTCTAGAAACCCCAAACAAACCATATAAACGGCATCATATATTCTCAGTTTCCATGTTTATTTCCATGTTCTCTTCTATTTGATTCCCCAATAGGGGTTCTGTTGGGACCCTTGGGCCCTAAATTTAATGTTTGGAAACCCCTCAGCCCTCAAACCCTAAACCCTCAAACCCTAAACCCTCAAACCCTAAACCCTAAACCCCCCAAACCCTAAACCCTCAAACCCCTAAATCCTGAACTCTCAAAACCCCTGAACCCCTAAACCCCTCAACCCTATCCCCACTTGGGCAAGCAAGGCGAATTCCGCAGGCCTGCCGTCGGAAACGCTCAACTCCCGATTGTTGGAGCCACCGCGATCTTAGCTGAGTTTCGGAGATTTGTGGTTTTAGGGTTTAGGGGTTGAAGGGTTTAGGATGTAGGGGTTTGTGGAGTAAGGAGGTAGGATTTAGCGTTTGGGGTTTTCGGTTTTAGGTAGGCACAGCCCAAAACCCTCCTAAAAGATCCTCGGGTGAGAGGGCCTTGGGGTTTTGGGGTTTAGGGGTTTAGGGGTAAGGCTTCAGTTCAGGGCTTCTAGAGGGAGGGGTCGGCTTTAAGGTTTAGAGCTTTGGGTTAGGGCTTCCTTCAGGGGTTGCGTTGCAGTGGCTGCGGTTGTGGGATGTGGGACACACGCTAATTTTAATCCTCCCTCCTTAGAGTCCTCCTTTATCGTAAGCTCAGCTAGGGTAGGTGGAACCAATATGATTCTGGGATTCTGCAACATGCCCCAGTCTGCATGCCCGACATTTTAGCGTGAAGCATAGTCACCTTCTACTAAGAGGCTGTGCAATTTTTGCACACATGGCTCAGGTGCAGAACACCAGATTGGCACGCTGCAGCTCACTCGTGTCGTAAACCCTAAAACCACAAAACCCAAAACCCTTAAAGCCCTAAACCCGAAAAGCTCTCACACCCCTAAAGCCCCAAAACCTCCAAACCCCTCAAGCCTAAAACCCTAAAACCCCTAAAGCCCTAAAGCCTAAAACCCCTAAAGCCCTAAACTCCCAAGAGCCCTAAAGCCCTGAAACCCCAAAACCCCTACAGCCCTAAAACCCTTAAAACCTTAAAACCCTAAAGCCCTAAAACCCCTAAAGCCCTAAAACTATTAAAGCGCTAAAACCCTGAACCCTAAAACCCCTATAGCCCCAAAAGTAAATCCTTAAAACCCTAAACCCTAAAACCCTAAAACGCTAAAACCCCTATAGCCCTAAGCTCTAAAACCCCAAGCCCCAGGTGATGTCTCCAACGGCCTCGAGTTGGCGGAGGAGCCTTGTCGCCGAAACCCTCCCTTCCCCACAGAAGGCTAAGGCTTAGGGTTTAGGGATGTTTGGGGCTTAGGGTTTAGGACTCTCCGAGGGGTCTAGGCTTAGGTACTGGACCTGACTATGATATTGCATGGTCCTCATTCAGAATAATCACCACCATGAATCCCCTGCATACACCCAGTTTCCATTTAAGGCTCCCTATTCTTAACCCTAAACCCTTTTCCTCTTTTCCATTTGGTTCTCCATTATTCATTGGAGTGCTGGGGTTTGCAGCGGTAACAGCTTCCCAACAATCCTTTATGATTCAACTCACACATCCCCAACCCCCCAAAAATGGACCGCACAACTACAGTAATATCATATAAGCCAATGTCTTCATTCCTAGTACCCCCCTCATAACCCCTGCAACAGTCCCCTATATAGTCCCCCATATACCCCCCTGAAAGAGATGAGTAGAATATTGGGTCTTATGTTTTGCCAAAGCTCTGGAATTACAGGCTCATTCCTCGAACGCTATCAAGATCCTAGAAGGCCCATTTTGCTCCCCGCCTCCAAAAGCTATACATGCGCCTGCACAGGTCACCTACATTCTGTAGTCCCGCCATGGAGCTGAACACAGAAAACCCTGTACCCTACCTGGCCGAATCCGAAATCTTCAGCCCTAAACCCTAAACCCTTTGGGCCTGTACTGGGCAAAACAGCGGCCTGACTGCCGAAAGCTAAGGCCAGTCAGACAACCGAAGCCTGGAACTCTGCTTCCTATACGGGAAAGCCTGAGCCCTCAACCTCCACCTGAAGTCTCTGAAAACCTGAGTACCTTCCGGAAAATGGGAACTTCTTGCATACTGTAGCTAGAACTCGGGAACCTAGGACCCCAAAAAGGTCAACAGGGCTTTACTGGGAAACCACCCATTCCAAACCCAGAGATTGGGACTTCAACCCCAAGCCCCAGCTGAGCTCTAAACCCTGTAGTCCACCTTAAGTAAATAGAATATGGCTCTGGGTATGTGATAATAAGGTCCACATATACCCCATATTCTATCTACTTAAGGGGGACTATATAAAAAACCCTAAACTCTGAAACCTAAACCCTGAAACTTCAACCCAAATCCTACCTTAACCCTGAAACCTAAACCCTGAACCCAAAACTCTAGACCCTAAACCCTGAAGCTTCAGCCCAACCCGACCTTAACCTTGAAGCCTAAACCCTAAAACCTGAACCCCTAAAACCCTAAACTCCTAAACCCTAAAACCCTGAACTCCTAAACCCTAAAACCTTAAACTCCTAAACAACCCCAAAACCCTAAACTCCTGAACCCTAAAACCCTGAACTCCTAAACCATAAAACCCAAAACTCCTAAATCCTAAAACCCTAAACTCCTAAACCCTTAAACCCTAAACTCCTAAACCCCTGCACTCCTAAACCTCTAAACCCTACAACCCTGCCTTGATATGCCGTGGGCAAAGCTGCGCTGCGGCCAGCACGTCCTGGCGCGCGTCCCCCTTTACGGTTTAGGTTTAGGTAAACCCTCCTGTGTCGTTCGTTTTGGGGTAGTATATTATAACCCCTTACCTAAAAACCATAACAGACCCAAAAAGGAACTACATGGGAGCCCTTGGGTAAGCCCTAAAACCAAACCTCAAAACCCTAAACCTTGCTTGGAGGGTCCGGGGCACGTAGCCACTCGGCTAAAAAGAACCAAACCACAAAACCCTAAAGCTTACTGGGAGGGTCACGGGAACTTACAAAGTAGGCTACAAAGTGGGATAACGGGGTTTCTTTATGTGGCCTATCGGGCTTAGCCGATAGACTTACTAAGCCCCCTTGACCCTCCAAGTAGACCTTACTCCAAAGGCCCAAACCCCAGCACCAAGCCCTAATCCTCTATAGTACCTATAGAATCCCTACAGAAGCCTTATATAACCCTTTATGGAAAGGGTTCAAAGTTTAGCTAAACCGGAGAACACCGATTTGTTTCAACAGTTTCTTGGGGGTTTACTACAAAACATGAAGATCATATCAGCTTTAGTCTAAGCTTCTAGTATCCCCCTTAATAACCCCTATAGTAGTCCCCTATATAATCTCCTCTAAGGAGTTTAGACTACAGCTCATATGGTAGTTTCCCAAAACAAGGGGACCCAAATATAGACCCTAATATACTAGAATCCTTATTACGGGGACCCCCAAAATGGTGCCTCTTACTTTGGGAAACCCCCATATGAGATTCGGGCTAGGTCATAAGGCGGACCTCCCAAATAGAGCTCTACTGGCCCAGCCTCCCATGTGAAGGAGCAGCCCAGAAGAAAGGCACGCCTATCTTTGGCAACCGGAGTTTAGGATGTTTGGGCTAGAGGGTTGGGGGCTTAGGGTTTTAGGCTTCTAGAGTTCTGGGGCTTAGGGTTGTAGAGGCCTAGGGTTTAGGGCTTTAAGTTGAGGTTCAGGGTCTGGCAAAGGATCCATGCACTGCTCTGAGGGTTCTCACCGCCAAATCCGTGAAAGTTGGAAAGCACTTGAACTCTGAACATGTAAAATCCCAAGTTTAGTATCCCTATTCTCGATTGCTATTGGGTTCTGCGCCCTAGCCGCTAAAGCCGACACCTTAAGCCCTACACCCCAAGCCCTTCCGATTATCATACTTCGGGCGCCTGTGGAAGGCTGTAGTCGTTGATGCTGTCACGTGGGAGTTTCTCAAAATAGGGGGTGAGGGGGTGTGTAGTGATTCTAGGCGTTTTAAGTGGGCTGTTTAAGACCCTTCAGACGGAGCATACAGGCGGAGCATACAGTTTAGGGGTTAGGGGATGTTTTAAAGAAATACTTGCGTTGTTCGCTGCAGACAGTCGTGAGTACAGTGTAAGGCAGTGGGTAGGATTCGCTCAACAATACATGCCCATTCACCCGTCAACGTGCTGCAGTGCTGTGTTGCAGGGCGCTCAACAAACCCGAGTTCTGAGAGATTCAACACTGATAGATGTTCTGAAGATATTCCATGCGCACCCCTACCTGAACCCCTAAATGCATGTAAAATAATGGCCTTTATGGCTGTTATTATGGGTTAAGGGCTGTTATTTTACATACTTTTAGGGTTTAGGCAGTCAAAGAGCACTGTAGAACCGCTTCAGAGTAACTCAAAGCATGGTCATCCAAGTAACAAAATGCTTGGCGATCTTCGCCATGCGTTGCACCCTGGGAGATCTCAGTGGCTGGACCCTGTAGGCCGAAACTCAAATCTAGTCCACGAGCCTAGATTCTACATCCTAACTCATTGGCTCAAGGAAGCGAACGGTCCCAACTGGGACTCCAACTTCTTAACAACAACACTCCAAAACCGGGAACCTGAACTCCTTACCTTAAGCTCAGTATCCTGAATCCTACCCCAACGAACACCATGCAGCTTCCTTTTGAAAGGCCTGCTGTGGCTGATAGTGCCCATTTTTGGGGTTCCATGTCAATTTGAGGGAGGGTACTCTGCGCAACCTAGACCCGAAACCCTATTCAGAAACGAGGCGCATGTCTCCCTCCCAAAGATGATGCACGTCCAGGCATTCCTCGACCATCTTCCCTGGCCAAGCTAAGGGATTTGGATGTGCTGATTTAGGGATTTTGGGTGGGAGGTCCGTTTTCCAGGCCGTATAGAGCTTTGCTGGGGAAAATGTGCGCCTTGGGCAGCACAAAGAAAGTGTTGGTGGTTAGGCTTGACCTGAACCTTCCAATGCAATTCCTTTTGGGGTGTGGTATGTTCTTGGGGTGAGTTGTTATTAGGACCACCAGAACAAAACAACAGTAGATGGTCTAGGTCTAAGAACAGTTCGAAATACCTGGACCTCAAAAGTAATAATCCGAAGATGTCCGAAAACACACAGGGTCTGATTTATAGGGCTTAGCGGTTACGATTTGCTTGCTGAGGGGTTAGGTGGGCATAGGGAATATGTGATCTAGGGATTATATAGGGAGTATATTCTCGTATTCCCTGCTAACTCCCAGTAAGCTTAGGTATTCGACTTTAGGCTAGAAAGTTTAGAAGCAGATCACAACTTAGCATCCTTAAACCCTAAAACTTTCAAAGTAGTAGTAATGGTACTCGTAATGGTTATAAGAATACTAATACTAATGCTAGAACTCACACTGATACAAATACCAATACTAATACGACTCGGGTTTCTTAGGATCCCCTTAGTTAGGGCGTTTTTTGGGCTTGTTAGGGCTCATTAAGGAGAAACCTCAGGGTGTAGTATAGAGGGGTGGTGTGGAGAACGAACTTCAAACCGCTATCTTGAAAGTACTAGGCCCTAAGCCGTAACCCCAATTCCTGAAACCCTTTAAACCCCTGAAAACTTGAAACCCTGAGAAGCCCTGACGGGAAGTGGCCTGCTCGCCAAACGTGGTACTTTGGCAGGTCGGTTCCTTAGATTTAGGGTGAAGGGCTTAATTAATATCACTTATTTGAGGAATATAAATATATATATATATACAATATGTATACATCTACAATCATAGTTGGAATGCTAGTATGATTTCAGGTATGCTCCTTATTAAAAAGGGTTTCGGGCTCCAAGTGGACCCTTCCGAGAGCAACCAAGACCTTTAGGGTTTAGGGTGTAGGGTTTAGGGTTCAGGATTTCAAGCTTCAGGCTTGTAAAGGTACCAAAGTATCACATGTAGGGTTGTCAAAATTATGGTAGGTGTCCTACATAACAGACACCGTGTTCTCACGAGGGCCCAACAGGAACCATACTTTGGGTACATGAATTATTTTTGGTAAGCCCAAGCACCCAAAGCAGCACCAGAGTGCTTCAAGGCACTTGAAGAGCGTTCTTTTTTGTGGTTAAAGCCAGAAAGATTATATTCCTTATATCAAATGCTATACCCCGAAAGGAGGATATAATCTTACTCTATATTGGGTACCATAGTATCCCCAAATAAAATACTACTCACTTGTAGGTTCATAGATAGCTATACCTGGGGCCAGAAGTCCCCCAATTTTGGTCAAGCAGATGCTTGTCTCAATTTTCGCCCCACTTATAATAACCCTATATAACCCTATATACCCCTATATAACCCTATATAACCCTATATCACCCTATATAACCCTATATACCCCTATATAACCCTATATACCCCTATATGACCCTATATACCCCTTTGTACCCCTATAACCATGCTTATAATCAACCATGAACCTTCCAGTGAATTTCAGCACACTTCGAGGAACCCCTGCCAAAGTAGGCACCCTGGGAGGGTAAGCTTTAAGGGTTTAGGGTTTAGGGTTTGAGGGTTTAGGGTTTAAGGCTAGGGTTTAAGGGTTTAAGGCTTTAGGGTTTAAGGGTTTAGGGTTTAAGGGTTTAGGGTTTAAGGGTTTATGGTTTAAGGGTTTATGGTTTAGGGCGTAAAGCTTTTGAGTTTAAGGGTTTAGGGTTTAAGGGTTTAGGGTTCAGAGTTTAAGGGTCTAGGGTTCACGGTTTAAGGGTTTAGAGTTTAGGAAAATACAGACGGCTAACCAGAGGCGAACAACAACTTATGTATGCACGAGGCTTGGGGTCGCGGGTCTACACAATGAGGGTTTCGGTACGCTTTTCTAGTTAGCCTTCAATTTGCACTGACTCTCCGTAGATAATCTCAATAGAGACAGAGGCCAGAGGGGTTAGTAGTTTCTCATCATGCCGGCTCATATGGCGACAACTTTCCCGAACCCCAAGCTGAAATCGGAGTGCTCTTTCAACAAATTTGTGAAGCCCCCCACCCTTAATGTTGAACATTCCCCCATAAGAGACTTCATGTCTACGGGACACCTGCAATATTAGGGGTGGAGGGGTCTCAATAGCAGTATGAAAGGTTCTGTCTATATAAGCCCACATAATGTTAGTGTTTTTTCTGTGTTCCATTTTCTCTAGATTAGGTTCTCCAGTATTGATGTTTGTTGAGGCTCCCGAACCCTAAACCCCACATGCGTTGTTATTTGAGCCAGGTATGTCGGCACTGCCAACAACTGGGTAATGTAGAATAATTTCAATTCCCAATTTAAGGTCAATTTGGTAATGCTCCCTATGTAAACCACCATTTAGGGTGAGGTAGTGTGAGGTCACTTTAAATTGCCCAGAGTCAACCCCTAAACCCTAAACCCTGGACCCTGAGCCCCAAAGTCTAAAGCTCCAATAGAGCTGAGCCCCAAAGTCTAAAGCTCCAATAGAGCTTAGGGCTTTACCCCTAAACCCTAAACCCTGAAGCCCTAATAGAGCTTAGGGTTTAACCCCTAAACCCCTCACACCTAAACCCTAAACCCCTGAACCCCTAAACCCCTAACACCTAAACCCCTGAACCCGTAAACCCTAAGCCCTAGACCTTTTCAGGTGCTTTTTGCCGGTCGTTTTTGTGTTTCTTTTCTTTTCTTGTTTTTTTTTTCAGCTGTTCTTCATCCTACAGGGCAGGTGCAGTGTCCTAAGGGTCCAAGGACCCAAAGAATAGGGTCCCTTTAAAGGGGTTATAGGAAGATATATAGGGATATATTGGGACCATTTAATGGTATATAGGACCCATATAATTGGGTTTTAGTGCCCAACTACTATAATATTACTGGCGTTTGGCACCTGAAGCCCTATTAATTGGGTCCTTGGACCCTTAGGGTTATCCTGTGGAGCAGCTAGTTGCCACGGCTTTTGTGTACGTGCATGCCTATTTAACTAAGAAGGGGCGAGGGCTCCTTACAATCCTTCAGCTCCTATTCAGATTAGGAAGGGAGGGGACCAGAGCAATTATCAACCAAATTTGTCACCTTTAGATCCACTAACACAACATAAAAAAGGACCGAACATAATGTATTCGCACCCCCCCCCCTCCCAAAAAAAAACACAAATCGGGTATCCAGAAAATGGTTCTCAAAGCTTTATTTTGTTGCACCCACCCAGACTAATTAGGATTCAACATCAATAACTCTTCAGGTCCCCAAAGCCTAAACCAATATGACTTCCACAACGGTCAGGGGGAATCAACAAGCATAGTTCTATCCCCCATATACCGAAAGGTGAACCGCAGCCCCCCATGTATCCCCTGCTGAATCCCTATGCCAGGCGACTGAGGTCTGCGCCGGGTGCTAGGCCTGAGCTTGGCGAGGCTTTGAAGAATGGGATCTTGGCGGTTGACATGTACGGTTTAGGCGTTGGCATTCTCAGTTTAGGGTTTGGAGATTAAGGTTGAGTGTTTAGGATTTAGGGAGACTAGGTTTAGAGTCCTGAGGTTTAAGGTTTAGGATTTGAGGGTTTTGATGTTTGGGGCTTCGAGGTTTTCGGAAGAACCTTCTTGCAAACTAGCATGGAGCCCCATCACAATCTAGAAGGGACCCCCATCCCCAGGAATAAGCCCTATAGTAGTCCCCTATAGAATCCCCTATATAATCCCCCGTTAAGGAGTTTAGACTACCGCTCAAGTGAACCCTGACCCCTCAACCCTGAACTCTGGTGTGAGTTTATAGTGCCAGTGCTGGGTTTCAGAGTTTGAAATGGATTCCATCCTAAACCCTAAACTAGGGTTCGGTCTGAGTGCTTGGGGGTCTTATGTTCAGGTTGGGTTAAGGCTTCGGAGTTTGACGTCCAAAGGCGCTGATGATGGAACAATTTGTTGTAAGGCTCGACATAACCCTAAAGCCTAAACCCTATAATAATGAACGTCAAATGTATATATATATATATATGCATGTACACATACAGACAAAGTACCCTAAACCCTGAACCCTAAACCCTGAAACCCTAAACCCTTAAACCCTAAACCCTAACCCTAAAACTCTAAACCCTGAACCCTAAACCCTAAACCTACACCCTAAAACCCTAAACCCTAAAACCCTACACCCTAAACCCTGAAACCCTAAAAACCTAAA
>CAJNIZ010000774.1:8544-30998 GCA_905231905.1 Symbiodinium pilosum | reverse complement strand
AGGAATATTGGACAACCCCCATGTAAACCCTGAAACCGCTAAACCCTGAACCCGGAAGCCCTAAACCCTGAAACCATAAAATCCCAACCGTGCCTCGACCCGCAGAGAGCTTGCTTTGTGGCGGTTTAGGGGTTAGGGGTTTAGGGTTTAGGGTTTAGGGGAGTACCTGGCTTTCTCCTTCTCATTTCCTTACCATCGCGTTATAGTCACCCTTAGGTAGTGTTAGACTCCATGGTTTGGGGTTTAGGCTGATAGTCCCACGTACACCATATTTCATCTAGTTGCAAATTCTTTCTACTTGGGGGGTATTAGAAGTACCAAAACCTAAACCCCAAACCCTAAATGCCAAAAGGAGCTGCCTTCAGCGCAGCCCAATACCAAGCCCTAGGGTTCGTGGGCTTGGTAACTACTTTACGTGGTTACAGCCCTACTTATCATGGGGGTAGCCTACCAGTTAGGCAGATTCTAGTTAGGGTCGTAAGCGCAGCTATAAAGACTTGCCACCCTCAACCTATGCCTTGTACTTTAAAGTAAGCTATAGTCTAAACTCCTAGTATCCCCCTGAAGAACCCCAATATTAGTTCCTTACATAATCCCCTTGTAAGGTTTTTAGATTGTAGTTCTAGTAGAAAACCTCGATCCCAGGTATCCGCCCTGGGATGCTGCGAACTTGGAATGCGGCCGGAGGCCGCTCGGATGATGTATGGTCCATAAGGGTTTAGGATTTAGGGTTTAGGGTCTAGGGGTTTAGGATCTTGGGTCTAGGGGCTATAGGAGATCATGTAAGGATTATAGGGGCTATGTTGTGATTTGTGCAGGTACTAAGAAGGCTTGCCTATTTGCAACAATGGAGAATAAGATAGCTAGGAAATGGAACATCGTTTTCTGTAGGGATATGTAAGGGCAAGAGGGCTCAGGTAGCCCCCTTTCTCAAAATAGGACCCTGTGGCGATCCTATGATGCCTGCAAGGTCCTGTCTTTCATGGGAGTTGGGGCAACACTAAGCCCGAAACCCTAAAGCTTTTGTCCATCACCTAGGGTGCAGGGTTTAGGAGCCTTGGTGGTTGGTGGTAAATTTAGCCTCCAGGGTTTGGGGATTTTTGTGTTTGAGGAGTTTTTTGGTGTTGCCACGTTGCGAGGGTTTAGAGTTCAGAGGCTCAGGGGTTAAGAGTCTGGATGACTGTTATCAATCAGGGTCTTGGGGATTAGGGATATCTAGAGAGAATGGAAACGACAATGGAAACTAGTTGTTGGGGTTGGGGTTTAGTGTTTAGGACCTGAGTTGTAGGTTTTGAAATTTGCGGCGCCATCTCCCACACAATCGTTGCTTGCAACAGCGGCTTTGCAGAAAACTTGTGACTTGTCAGTGTTATGACATGTTTAGTTCCGTCGGTTTTCGGTTTGCCCTAAACCCTAAACCCTAGCATGGCCGCAAGGAGCTTATAAATACATGCTCCAGCGTCAGTCTAACAATGACATGGTACCATACATTGTTGCATGTCAAGGCACATGATTGAGGGATTTTGCGCTGTGGCCAGCCTGGGAACATGGTAAGGGTATGGGATTTAGGGTGTAGGGTTTGGGGTTTAGGGGCACACATCGGAATAAATCCTGAAAGCCGCGCCATGAAGACTACCGTCCGACGGCTGACATGATAAGTTGTCAAACTTATCGTCCTTTCCGAGGCACCCATCATTGTAGTACCCACCCCCCGGCCAGTATCTGCGTAGGCTATTCCAAAAGGGACCATAGTTTTGCGGAGCCCCCACACCTTGAATCCCCTAAACCTTAAGCCCTACGCCCTAAACCCGAAGCCCTAGATCCTAAACCTTAAGCTCTACGCCCTAAACCCTGCAGGGCTATTTTAGATTGCATGTGGGTAGTTCCCAAAATTAAGATCCCATTTTGGTACCCCTAAATATGAGGTGCCGTAATATAATCTATAGCTTCAAAAAGGCCCATAGTTTTGAGAACAACTCATGTCAGTTAACCCTAAACCCTAAACCCTAAACCCTAATCCCTAAACCCCTAAGCCCTAAACCCTAATCCCTAAACCCTGCTTTAGATTGCATGTCAGCTTCACAGAAGGCATCGCCCTAAACCCTAAAACCCTAAACCCTAAACCCTAAAACCCTAAACCCTAAAAAGGCATCGCGTCACCCAAGCTCCACACAAGAAGCCTTTTCAACCTCGGCTTTGGCCAGCCCAGGCTTTTAGGATTGAGGGTTTAAGGTTTGAAGGTTTTGGGGTTTAGGATTTTAGGGCTAAAGGCTTTAGGCTGTAGGGTTTAAGGGTGTAGGGGTTAAAGGTTTGGGGTTTAGGTTCAGCATCCATGCACTAAAACTTACAACCTACACCCCAAACCATACACTCTGAAGCTTGAACACGAAGCCATACATTCGTGCTACACTAGAAGCCAGTTGGGGACAAGAGCTGGGTTGCTGTTACGAAGTTCAAGTTAAGTCACGATCACAAGGAAAGCCCATTATTTACTACATGGGCATATCCTGTAACTTAAGCCCTAAACCGTCAACCTGATATACACGTATTATGGTAACTTAAACTCTGAACCTGAACCCTATATACCCATATTAATAAGTTAATTTAAGCCCCTTACCAGCAACCCAGCAAAAGGGCTAAGCTTTCTGGCCGGCGCTTTGTCTCAAGACGGAACCTGTTCCTCATTCTGATTCTCATTTTGTAGCCATGACCAGGTAACATGGGGGCTTCCTAAACATCAGGTACCCCAGTAGTGCCTTTTCCGCTTTTTTAAATTTGGGGTCTCCTTATGAAAGCTGAGCATTAAACCAAGGGTACCCTCTTTATTCAGGGGTTTCTGGGGAACCTAGAAATCAGGGATGGTCCTCATAACAAGGATTAGAGAGTATATTGGGGCCTATATTGGGGTCCCGTAATTGGAACCAAGGCTTGTCCACAACGCCTTCCTCTTCGAGGATGGGGAGTTGAGTTCCGTGGATGCAGGTGAGAGTGTGAAATTCCAGAAGTAGTACCCTAAACCCCAAACCCTAGACGTTTAACCCTAGACGTTCCTGTAGATTTACGGGGGCTGTATAGGGATTACAATGTCTCTGCAGCAGGTGCAGGGGAAGGCGTTTGGGCACGTGAATCTAGGAGTAGGATTTAAGCTTTAGGGGGCTCTGTATGCTAAAGGAAAGAGATGCAACATATAAATCATACTTACATTGAGCCCCACAGTGTACAAATATTACCTACATACAGTGGTCTATCTGGATCCTGAGAGATTGGGCTCAGATGAGCGATCGAACTCTTTTGAGCAGCAAAATAGAAGCCTTTGCCTGCTCCACCAGGGACGAAACAGATATCCCGATTTTGAATACGCACATTTGGCTCTGAGACAGGAGTTGACAAAGGGCTAACCTTGTCCAACAAGATGAAAGCGGGAAAAGAGCGCTGCAAAGACTGCTGCTAATTCAACAGGAGACTACACAGGGATCTGCATAAATAGGGACCCAAATAAAAACCCCAATGCACGACACGATAACCCTTGCTGGCGGAACACCCAAACATGCACCCCTAATGTTTGGCAACCCTCATTGCCACGGATCCCTATTTAACTTAACCCCTATCAACCCAGCATCAGCTTTCTAAGGACCCCTTTTGCAGGTTCTAAGCCTTAAGCCTTAAGCCCTCAACTCTAATGTAGCCTGACAATAATAAACCCACCCATCCCTCCCCCTCCCCAGCAAGAAACACGTGTTTTGCGCTGTTGGTGTATGGAAGGGCGGTCGCAACAATAAATTGCCGGGACATGGGTTCGTCCAAGTAGTACAAGTAAAGCCTAAAACCCTGAACCCTCAATCTCAAACCTTAAATCCGAAACCTAGACTCCAAACTCTAGATTGCGGGCATGACTGGGTTCAGGGTTCAGCTGCTTCCAGTTTAGGCTTTAGAGTTTAGACTTCCAGGGCTCTGAAGCTTATATGTGCGAATTTGGGGTTTCAGGCTTTTAGGATTGGAATGCTTGCGGTTTAGAGGTTTCGGGCTTTGGGGCTTCAATGGTCCTGCGGAACTGACCCTCCGTCCAACAACCAAAATCCTAAACCGGGAACACCGCAATCCGTCCCAGACCCTGAAATTGCAGGATATCATATTTTTCCCTAAACCCTAAACCCTAAACCCTAAACGGCGGAGATATTCTAAAAAACTGCATGACAGGTTACCCAAGGGGAGGGCTATGCAGGGCCCAGGCAAATCCCAACGCTCAACAAAGGCACAAGCGCCCGTGAGACATCTCAAGTTGCTTCAGACGACGTCCCAGATGCGGGCACTGCACCCTTTCCATCCCAGCTGCCAGGCTAAAGCCCTAAACCCTGAGCCGTTAGGGTTTACCAACCAAGCGGGACCCCGAAGTTGCGGCTCAGGGTTGAGGGCTTAGGGTGTAAGGCTAGGGGCCGTGAAATTATGACTTAGGCTATACTTGGCGGGGCGATCTGTGAAGTTCTGTGTCTCACAAATTGTAAGTGTATTTACTTATGCAGCTAAGAAGCACCTCTGTGGTCCTGGGGTTTAGGAGGGTTTAGGGTTTAGGGTTTAGGGTCTATAGTCTAGGGGTTGAGGGTTCTACGGGTTCAGGGAGCAGGGTCTGGGATTGCTCAAAGGTGGGCTTGTAATGGCTTCCCCGACCAGCCCCCTCCAAGGCTGTCTCTCATTTTTTTTTGTGTGTGTGAATGTGCTAATTACGGGGAACCTTAGAACTTAGGGGGGTGAAGTATAGGATGGGCTAGGAGAATGACTCAGGGCCGAGTGTAAAGTGCCTTCCTTGCAATGCCATGGCCTAATATAGTCCTTCTCATACCTTGCAAGCCTTCAGTTACCAGCATTTGCTATTAGACCTTAAAGGCCCCTTAGATCCACCCAATGATTTATTAGGGTCCCAATAGGGAATGCTAGGGTCAAATAGACCGTACTGGTATGTTCACCGCAGCTCATTGGAACTTTTTGACGTTGACAGGCACAAAACAAATGGGACATAGGACTCTAGGGCTGAGGTGTCTTAATGGTCACTCTAGCAAGCATGCATCACAGGTATCCTGCTAACAAGTAGATCTTGGGTACGCTGGATAAGATTCAAAATGCAGTATGTATAGTCCTTAATAAGACTGTTGCAGGGTGGAGGCAGTACCCAAAGTAGATCATGCTAGGAGTGTTCGGTGATCTGGGTTTACATCTGGTGTGTTTTCCTCGTGGGCGATTCCCGTAAAGCCAGGGCCTTAATATGGAGCCTCATATACTACACCCCTTTTGAAGGGGACGCCCAGAAAGATGCCTCACTTTTTGGAAGCTCCAACATCATTGTTGGAGCTCCTGCTTGAAGCCCAATTCAGTGGTTCAGAGAACAGAAGTTCCAGTTCCCCTAAATCAAGGTTACCACCAACCAAATATGGAGATATAATCAGAATGCGGTTTCCGACTTAGATCAGCTCAGTTGAAGTTCCCTGTTCGGCAACCCAGGAATATAATTTGTCCCTCGAGTTTAGGTTGTACTTAATGGCTGAAAAGTACGGGCAAAGATTATAAGATGGTTTCCTCTTCATATCGTAACCCTGATACCATGAGTTTGCCTCACAACCCCTAAACACCTTCCCCAACCAGAATAGTGGGGGCGGCAAACATTTGGAGGCCGGCATTCACCAGGCTTCAATGTTGAAGGTTGGCGCAGAACGGGTTTCGTGCACACTCCAACAAGGTAGTTTGAAGTTTCGTCGCCAAGGTAGAAGCCTAAAGTATCTGGTATGAGCTACAGTGTAGACTCCTTCACGGGGCTATATAGGGGATGATATAGGGGAGTACGATGGGGGTTCTTAAGGGGGTAGCTTGGAGTTTAGACTATAGCTAAGTAACCTTCAGAAGGGGGAACACTGTGAGGTTTAGTAGGGCAACCAATGATTACGTGCACACTTTATACACTGCGATTCTGACCTATTCGTGCCTCAAGGTGTGTGACACCGTAGACTAGACATGGAGCCTCAGGTTGTCAATATTGTGTTCCCTTGTTTGGGCACCCTGTCTACCAGGGATCGCGCTATGGCTATAATGGGTACTCAACAAGGAACAATGCATTTGACAACTCTCCACATGGAGTTCCTGTCTACATTTGTGGCATAAATCTGGCGAGATCTCTCCTTACAGAAGTACTGCACATCCTGCGAAGCGAAAGTCTGGCCAAGTAATTGAGTAGTATTTTATTTGGGGATACGATGGTACCCAATATAGAGTAAGACAGTACTTTCCTTTTAAATATTGTATTTTATATCTGGAATATGATCCTGCACTGTTGGACGCCCTGAGTCTTAATCCCGAGGTACGAAACTAGATTTAGCGCATAGAGGACCCGGTTCAAACTCTACTTGGAGGGTCGGGGGACTCAGTATAACTTTTCTAGTCCGTATGATGACCCCAGCTATCCCAATTTAGTAACGAAGTGCCCTGAGCTTCCAAGTAAGCCCTAAACCCTAAACCCTAAACCCCTGAAAAGCTCCAAAACGAGGCCGCCCTGGCTCTCGAGCTGCACCTTGGCAGGATTCTGTCCCGAAGGGTTCATGTGAGCTATAGTCTAAGCTCTTTAAAGGGGGTTATATAGGGGACTACTATAGGGGATATCAAGGGGGATACTAGGAGTTGAGACTATAGCTGATGTAGATGTATAATACAGTCTGTATAGCAGACACTTGTGCCTCACAGTCTTTATATGAGAGTCCTTGTGGGCCCTAAGTGTATCGTATATACCTACGTGGACTGTTCGGTGATGGGCGTTGGGGTGTAGGGGTTCAGGGTCCAGGGTCTGTGTTGTCGGTTTAAGGAAGCCCCTCCATGCTTACATTTTTCCCGAAATTTCTGGATTATGCATGCTTCGCGTAGAAGCCTAAAATAGTTTCCAATATTACAGCATGCTATTGGGTCATACAGGGCTTACAATGATGGAGAATTGAGATGGGAACTGGGTTGATATGCTGGCAGTGTTATCAGTATTGTAGTGTTAGAGTCCTTGTATAGCTATAGATAGTAGAGGGTACCTTGAATAGACCTCTCGATTCTTAATTTTGGTATGGTGCTTGTTCAGGCTGCCAACATTAGGTATGGTCACAAACTTTCCTGAACACTGCGCACGCCCTCGCGAAAATCTGATGGTTTTTGGAGCTGCATGCTAAGTTCTGGCAAGGCTGCGAATAAGGGTTTTAAGGTTATGTGCCAGGTGGGTCCATTCCCTAAAGCCTATAGTCCCCCTTTAGATGGAACATGGCTTTGGGTACATAATTATGAGATCCCCATATACCTCATATTCTATCTACTCAAGGGGGACTATAAGCCCTGAACCCTTCGTGTCGTCCTTCAGGCTTTTTAGACGGGATGTGTTGACAAACTACTAACAGATCCTCATACAACAGGAGGCTAGGCTCATAGCTTGAGAGGACATGGGTGATGTATGGGTTTTGGGGGTCTGAGAGGCATGGGTTGATCTCCTTCAAATGGTTGGTTCAGGATTTAGGCTGGAGGGGCGATTGTATGCGTTCAAAACTGCTGTCTTGCAAAGGGAATGCACAGCACCAGCATTGCCTACAGTAATGTTGACTCTCAAAACAAGCGAGAGATGGCCAAACAGTTGGTGCAACCACATTTCTTTGGTTAAAGTGCTTACCCTAGGAAGCCTAAACCCTCAACCCCTTAATGTCCATCATGTCCTCATATACCCCCCTAAACCTAAACCCTAAACCCTTCAGATAGCCCCTGTAGGCTTATCCCCTTGAGTTGCTTCGTCTGTATTTGAGGAGCTGGCTGCCACTCAGCCGCCTATCCTCATTTGTACGGTATTAAAGCTGTAGGCTGTACTCCAACCCTACACCCAAACCCCCCAAAACCCTGAACCCTAGACCCCAAAGCCTGAACCCCAAGCCCTCAACCTCAAACCCCAATCCCTGAACCCTAAACCCCAAATCCCGAACCCTAAACCCCAAACCCTGAACCAACAACAACACAACTCAGGTGAGACTTTCCGGCATGCCACGCAATGGTCTGCTTCTGTGCAAGCTGGAGCCACCTGCCATTCTGAACATCAGATGAGGGTTTAGGGTTTAGTACTTACCCTAAGGGTCCAAGTACCCAAAAGTTATATACTTACCCAAAAGCTATATTACTCAAAACCCAAGTACCTTATTATTGGGTACATGGACCCTCTGGGTTAGGTTTTTGGGTTTTGTTTGGAGTTTGGGATTTAGGGCTTAGAGTTGGGCCTTAAGGTGATGGGTTTGGCGACTAGTGTTGACGGTTTGGGGTTTAGGGCGCGGGAGTTTTTCCTGTCTTTTTGGTGCTTTTTAGGGAAATGAGGATTGGATCCCTACAGTATCTGTCTGTTTATGAAGGTTCTTCAGAACTCGTCCATGTGACCCGTTTGTTGATTCTCTAACAGCCACCCATGAGACATGTGGAGAGTGGGGGAATAGATCCGTATAGTAACCCTTGTAAAATCCCCTATGTGTACTCATATGGTACCTATATTCCTCCCCCACTTCCCCTGAAGCACATGTAGGTTTAGTTCCTTTGTGTTTAGCAGGGCTGCGTCACATGATCGGCCGACTACGGCTGGCTGCCCAAAAATGCTCAGAAACGGTCTGGAAGGGGCCCTAAACCCGCTCAGAAACGGTCTAGCAGAGGCCACAAACGCTCAGAAGAGACGAAAGCGCTTGTTGAGGGTTTGAGGTAGGTCCCACTGAACCCTAAACATTCGACGCACGCCCTTAGACCTAAACCGTAAACTGCGGGCCTTTCTGAGATCCCAGGCTTGCACCCCCCTAGGAGTCCGAGGACCCACATAACAGGCTTTTAGGGCCCAAATACCAATATATGAATGGCATTGGGGCCCTAAACCCCTATTCTTTGGGTCCTGGGACCCTTGGGGCCCTTGCATCTTGGCCTAGGACATACTGTGGATCCCTGCCGGATGGCTTCTTGTCCGTTTCATTCCATCCTGGAGTCTTCAACAGTTGTGTACCTTATGTTCGGTGTCTTTACCGTTTTATGGGGTCTACGGTACTGTAGCCTGGACTCTCCGATGTAGCTTTTAAGGGTGGTCGAGCATTTGTGGAAAGGATTGCTGCTAGGGCCTCCACAAAACGCACATCGCTGCAAGATTTGAGGTAAGCCCTTCACCCCAAACCCTCCAGGTATATGGCAGTTTTCCTAAATTGGCGGACCCCAATATGGACCCAATCCATTGTAATCCCCATTGCACGTCCAAGAGAGACCTCCAGCCCCAGTTTTTTGAACCCCCACATGGGGTTGAGGGTTCATTCGCAATCGGGTAGGCTCGCAGTACGCGCCATTGCCTTGTTCTTGGGGCTACTGGCGTCCTTCAGGTGTGTATGTCTGTGTGTTTGTGGGTGCGGTGTGGATGTATGCATGCATGTACGTATGCATATATATATATACATACGTCTTATACGTTCGTACGTGCGTATGTCAATGCGCAGTATGTGATAGGTGTCCAAGACGTCGGCCACAGCTCCTAGTTCCAAGATACCCCAGACTGACAATCAGTTTACCTTTTGGATTCGTTGGTGCTTGGTCTGAAGAATGCCCATGTACTGAGAAATACATTCATACTGGGATCATGTGTATGAGTTCGGCAATATTTGCGACCTTAGGGGGTCTTGGGCACTGTGGGTAGCAGGTAGTTGATATGTTCTGGATACGCAAAGTACATAATTGGGGGTATAGTGCCGCTCTTGGATTCTAGGTTCTATCCAATTACGTACATTCGTTTATGAGTCATTGGTCTTGGCATCGAATCAGGACATGTGCATGAGGGCAGAGAAAAGGATCTAAATGGAATCTGCCTTACAGCAAGATCCCAAGTAGCCGCCCTAAGCCCCAAAGCCCTCAATCCTAAACCCAAAACCCTAAGCCCTCAATCCTAAACGCTGCGCTCTCAACCCTGAACCCTGAACCCTAAGCCCTCAATCCAAAACCGTAAACTCTAAGCCCCGAGCCTGCAACCCCGCACCAATCCTTTCCAAGGGTTCGAAGTTGCTACTCTCCATACTCGGGCCCTTTGGTCCGAAGAGTATGTAGACTACTTGGAGGCCCAAGCCTTAAGGGTCCAAGTGCCCAATAATCATGTATGACCTAGACTCTAAACTCCTTAAAGGGGTTACATAGGGGATTCTATAGGGCAGTATTATAGGCCTTATTAAGGGGCATACTAGGAGTTTAGACCATGGCTCATGTACTTCCCCCAAACCTGTACTACAAGTACTATTACGAGAATCCCAGGTACCCAATGATCAAGTACTTGGAACCCGAGGGACAGTGATTACAACCCAGCGAGAGCTGTACAGGCATAATCTGGGTGGAGCCGCTGCTCATGACCAGTTGGATATATATAGAGCCTTTAATTTGACCCCTACTATAGACTGTTCATGTCTTGGGGCAGGACCCAAGCCTATAGACCTAAACCCCCGAGTAGTTGTGTCCATTTAATTTTCCATTTTCTTTTCCATTTGAAACTCCATTAATGGGGGCGTAATGGGGAGTAATATCCCTAAACCCTAGACCCAATTGCTGGTCCCCTAGGTCCCCTATGTATGGTTCGTGTTGGCCCACCTGTAGCTCCATTCATATTTGGTTCAGGATTTAGCGGGACCTCCACGTACAATTACATGATAGGACCTCTAAGCCCTAAACGGACCTTCCCCTAAGGGTCCAAGTACCCAATAATCATATACCTGCCCAAAACCTGTACTATAATTACTATTACCCAAATCCCAAGTACCTAGGTATTGGGTACATGGACCCTAAACCCTATATATCCCTATATATCCCACTACATCCCTAAATACCCTATATATCCCCTTTAAAGGGACCTAGTTATTGGGTACATGGACCCTCAGGGTTCTGCGTAGTGTCGCATGAATCCTTGGAGCCCTCAAGGCTCCGGGATTTTCGTTTGAAGGGCGCCTTCAGATGAGTAGTATTTTATTTGGGGATACTATGGGTTTAGGGTTTAGGGTTTAGGGCCCTATAATGGAGAATCAAATGGAAAAGAAAATGGAAAATGACATGGAAACTGGGATTCTATAGGGGTTAGATGAGTAGTATTTTATTTGGGGATACTATGGCACCCAATATAGAGTAAGATTATATCCTCCCTTTGGGGTATAGTATTTTATATAAGGAATATTATCTGACTAGGTTCAACCACCAACAAAACACGACTCAGATGGAGAGAGGTGTATAGGCCCGTGGGCTTTAATCACCCAAAGCAAACGGCATGTCAAATCAGTCTCTTCATACCAACATTAAAAACCCAGCTACCCAGAACGTTAAACACGTCCTCTCATATAGAAGGTCTCTTGTAGGTACTACCAGAAGTAGCGGGGTGGGGATTAGCATTAAATGGACCCTGACAATGACTGAACTCCACCTCCAACACCAACAACATCCAAAACCACAGCCCCCAACTGCTCAATCCCCAACCCTAGCCCCCCTCAACACCTTCCAAACTCTTCAAAGCCGCGTCAAACCTCACGAACCCGAAATCCCCCAAGCCCAGGCCCTAAACCTCCCCATAAACCCCAAACTCTTCATCCAAGTCAACCCGGAAAATTCATAGGGTTTAGGGTTTAGGCCGGGAGTCCAGGTTCCACACCCTCAAAAGCAAGGAGGGCTCGGCGGCGGTGTCCATTTTCAATCGAGGCAGCCTTGCATGCCTCAGGGTTTCGGGCTTATGGGTAGTTCCCCAAATTCGGGTCCCTTTTTGTACCCCTAAGTATTAGGTGCCGCAACCCAAAGGGCCCCAAGTTTTGGGAAGCGGCCTTATGGTTTAGGGTTTATAGGGCTAGGCTGTAGGGCTAGAAGTTGAGGTTTGGGTTTAGGGTTATGGTCTAAGGTTTACATAGGCTTACGGTCTAATTAAGGTTTCGGGTTTATGGGTCCAAGTTGGTATACTTCGAGGATCATGAGATTCAAAAACTGCGTCTACAGAGGTTCGAAAGCTGCAAATAGCTGGGCTTCAAACCCGCATGAACCCTAAACCCTCAAGAGCATGGCAGCCTCCCCCCCCAATCCACCGTATCCCTAAATTCTAGACGTACGGGTACCCGAACCCTTTGAGCAGAAGGTTATTCACCACCACGCCCTTGTTTCGTCATTCTAGAGATGGGTGTAGCATCTAAGGTTTAGGGACCATAAGGGTCCTGTCACTCTTACGCAGGAATTCCCAACTCAGGCTAGAAAACTGGCTGGGATTATAGCAAGGTTTTGGGGTGGGTTTAGGGTCTAGAGGGGGGTGGGGGCTTTGTTTCGGAGGGTGGCGTGGCGATTTCGAGTTGTGGCTCAGAAGAGTTCCTCAGCAATGAGTGAGACGGGCGCGCAAAGGCATGAGCAGCTGCAGTCGTGACATCTTTGAGCTTTGGATTTCCAGAGCACGTTTGAGTTACGTTTCCGCTGCTGAGATGGGAGGACTGCAATCCTAACTAAGGGCAGCTGGACCTGGTAGTACTACCGTGGAGGTCAGTTTAGTGCTTCCAAGTTTTACAGTCGCAGAGCAGTGCTTGGGGAAGGGCGGGCCTGAATAACTACAAATATGATGGTGCTAAACTTATTCAAATGGGGATTGCTGACCTAGCCTGCCCCCACCCCCCCCCCCCGAAAAGTGACATCGGGCACCAGGAGTGTATTTCGCCAACGGCTGGACTGGGACCACTTCATGATGCTATAGGACTTAGACTGCGCCACGCAACCTGAAACCCCAAACTCTGAACCAACCCTCGACCCCACGACCCCAAGCACAACCCCACTTTGAGCCTGCGATCCCTAAACCCTAAACCCTACAAGAAACCTTAAACCCTAAACCCTAAGCGATTGAGGCATGACGGTTGTGCCCGAGCTTGTCGTCTCTTTGCTTGGCTCCCACTTGTTCCAGGCCGATGGGCCTTGCCTGAATGCCCAAAAGTATCAGGACACCAGGGTTTAGGGTTTAGGGTTACCCCAAATACCCTTAAACGAGGTGTATGTAGCTCCTACCTGTAGCATTTGAGCCTCAACCACGACCCCCCAACATACCCTTAAATAAGGTCTACGTAGCTCCTCTTCGTGATGCTTGAGCCTCATAGAGGGCTTCTTGGGCGGTCTGGGTATGAATGGCCAGTGAAATACTTCCCAAAAGCGACCCAAATAATAGGGCTTCAGGGCCCAAATACTATAATATTCATGGTATTTGGGCCCTAAAGCCCCATGATTTGGGTCCTTGGACCCTTAGGGGTTGATGCCAAGCCTCAACCATAATTCCCGAGTAAAAGGTACATATGCATGATTTTTAGTATTTACCGTATTATCTCCCTGTATGACCACACATCCCTGAAGTCTCGAATGCTCTGAGGCAAAGACCACTCGAGGAACAGCCGATAAGGTGTTCTAAACAGAATAGGGTGCTAAGACTTGCTGCCTCCCGCAGAGACTACAGAGAGCTTTCTTTTAAAAAGACACCCCTGAAGTAAATAGGCTGTAAACTTTAGGCCCGAAGACAGGGCTTAGACTTGTTTATTCAGGGCCCCCGCCTGAGTATGTTGGGTAAGGGTAGCTTTGTCTTAGAGGCGCACGTGCAAGGTATGATCCAGTTTTTGCCCCCTTGTAAGTTTCGCAGTGGGATGTAGAGTCCTCATCCTAGCGATCTCCCACAAAACTGAGCACCGAAGCGCGCACAAAGATGATCTTGCCAAACCCTTAAGCCGATACCTCTACACCCTATGCACCCCACAATGCTCAACAGATTCCGTCTGTAACTTCGATAGGTCTTTTGCATGCACAGCAGCTTACAACATAGCATTGTCCGAATGCCTCTTCAGTGCCGTTGATTTCTCGATCCTTCAACTTAATTCACGCACAGCTCAAGCTTACGCGCAGCTTCACGGTTGCAAGTATGCCAGACTTTCTGTGGTACCTTTTCTTGTTGGTGGTTACTGGACCATAGAGGAATGGCTTCCGAAAGTAGGCACCTAGGTATATAGCAGTCCCGAGAGTTTTTCATGTAATTAATTATCCTATCCTGTTCGATTACTGAATTCCCTTTCCTAGACAGCGCCAGGTACCTATACAACCCAATCATACAGAAAAGGTCAGGTGTAGGATTTAGAGTTTACGGCCCCTAGTTCTCGTTGTAACAACGAGAACTATAGTTGCAACCCAGTTTTGAGACCCCAGAGGCTCCGAAGTATCGTTCTAGTGCATTTGCAATTACAATTGAAACTTGAGTGTACTCGCTCTAGGAGGCTCAAGACACAGCTTCTGTGTCC
The DNA here is from genome assembly GCA_905231905.1 of Symbiodinium pilosum. Lineage (NCBI taxonomy): Eukaryota > Dinophyceae > Suessiales > Symbiodiniaceae > Symbiodinium > Symbiodinium pilosum. The sequence goes on along the minus strand of CAJNIZ010000774.1, from coordinate 16,671 downwards.
TGAAGCCCGAAACCTCAACCTCATCTCTTTGAGTTGGGAACCTGAATAATGACAGTTGGTTCAGGATTTAGAGTTTAGGGTTTAAACATTTTGCATGACCCTAAGCCCTTTACCAAGTAATTTTGACCTTGGGAAGGTTGATATTTCAGTATACTTCCCTGAACCTTGAACCTTAAACCCTATATATATATATATAACCCCATTATTGTAGTTTCCATTTTCTTTTCCATTATCCCGATATAACCCTAATATATTCCCTATAATCCTCATACAACCCTTTTATAACCCCTATAATCCCAGTAGTTTCCATGTTCTTTTCCACTATCCCAAGTATACTTCCGCCAGGCAGCACAGCATGCGCCAAATGCAACGCCAACCAGCAGGGCCCATCAGCGGACACCTGCACGTTGTGCGGCTTCAAATGAGTTGTAGTCTAAACTACACTCCTTAAAGGGCGTTATATATGGGATTCTACAGGGACTACTATAGGAGTTATTAAGCGGGATACTAGGAGTTTAGACTATAGCTCCAGTCTGGAAGTGAGGAACTATTGGCGGAGCCAACTCCAGTTCTACATGCGGCGGATTCGTCATGAACAAATGGGGCCGGATAGCGTGGAGCACGCTTGTTTGCTGACTGAAGCAAGGCGGCTGTCCAAGCTAGACACCAGTCACCATAAACCTCAAACTCTAAACCTGTAAATCCCATAGCCTAGAGACCCTAAATCCCCGAATCCCCCACTCGCCTGGCTGATGCCTCAAGGACGAGTTGCGAGTAATTCCCCTCCCCATAGTTTAGGGCTTAGGGTTAAAGGTTAGGGTTGGAAGGCCTTGGGGGTTAGGGTTCGGGGAAAACCGCTTCATCTGCTAAGGTTTGGGGTTAACAAATGGAAGCTGAGCATAGTAAAGCTGCAGGTGTGTATACTATCACCTGTAGGCAATCCCGTATAGCCCCTTTGCAGTCAGATTTACCAAACCAGTTTCCACATGGTTTTCCAGTCCAGTCTCCACTATTGCAGTGTCATAAAACCTTAATTTCTTAATTAGCAGCCCTATTGTTTCCCAGGGCCGGTAGAGACATTAATGTTGGAACAACAGCTCAGAACTGGTTGCCCAGATAGCATAGTAGACCATTGGGCTCCGACAGTCAGTTATTTAGGGTTCAAATGCTAGGGTTTATAGAGTTTAGGGTCTAGAGTTTCTTGTGGCATTTCGCTGAGGTGTTATGGTGTACTCTGCAGGAAGAGCTACATGAAAGGTTTTGCAGACCATCAAACCTTAACAGTAAGCTTCAATCCCCAAGCCTTTGTATATAGTCCCTCTTCAATAGATAGAATATGGGGTATATGGGGATCCTATCATAATATACCCTATCTACTTAAGGGGGACTATAAGCCATGGCAGGCGTTTCGGGAGTCTGCCGAGTTGGACGATGCCCAGGATGCGCTGGCGGATGAAATTCTGCGTGCGTATTTCGGCCAAACTTCGCCAGGTCTAAGGTCACCCTATACACCCCCAAGGGTCCAAGGACCCAAATAACAGGGTTTCAGCGCCCAAATACCATTGATATTATAGTATTTGGGCCCTAAAACCCTATTATTTGGTATCTTGGACCCTTAGGGCACATTTAGGGTTTAGGGCTTAGGGTTTCTAGACTGGACCCCAAACCCTAAGCCCTTAATTCTAAACCCTATAGACTTCCCATGGCTTAGGGTTAGGATATAATGTTGGTGGCTAAATTCAAGCAACCGCCTAGAGCTTCGGAATCTGTAGCAGTACCCTGCTGATCCCCCAGCTTTGTTGTTTAAAGGGACTTTAAATGGGAACTTCAAAAAGGGAACCCCAAGAGTATAGTAGGAATATGATAGGAATATACCTAAATTCCTATTATATTCTTGGGGTTCCCATTAAAGTCCCTTTCTTGTTAGGATTCTTGCCGGGATTCGCTGCCTGGACTTAGAAATTGGATAAGTAGACTCATGATTATTACAGCCCCCTCCTCTAAATAGGGATTATAGTAGGGATCCTAAGATTTAAGGCCCTTGAAGGAGGGGGTTTATGAATAACCCCAAATAATAGTAGTTTCCATTTTCTTTTCCATTATCCCTATATCATCCCTATATTCCCTTATATTACTATATTACCCCTATAAGGTCCGTAAAAGCAGGGGGTTTATCAATCGCGGGTCTACATGAAGGGACGCGTGTCTTCAGACATTCAGGGCAATGCCTGCATGCATTTTGGTTTCGGTACCGGTTGAAAGGGACCCACACAGCTGGGTGTTGGGTTCAGGGCGAAAGTCAGGGTTTGTAGGGTTTAGGCTTTAGGGTCCGCACAGCTTGTAACGAACGAACCAAACTCCTTATACCGACTTCTGTTACTGTAGAAGACGTGATCAGCACTATTCCGGTCTCGGACTCCTTGTAGGACTATGGCATAGGACATCTCAAGTATACCTCAAAGTGATATTGGTAATTATTTATCGCCCCTATAGTCCATCATCCCCTCAGAAGCCCTACATAAACCCAGCATCCATTTTGTCTCCCTTTCTCTTTCCGAATTGATTCTACGCTCAACTGCTTGCAACCCTTGGCAAGGCCTTTTACGCAGAAAGCTTGCCTGTCCTGTCGGTAGCTTGCGTTTTGGGGTAAGATGAAATCCAGAACGAGTCTTAGGATTTAGGGGTTTAAGGTTTGGGTGTTTGGGGTTTAGGGCTCAACATCGGAACAGCCCCTAAGTACCGGACACCCAGGAAGCAGAGCCCTACTCCTGAAACTTATTCCATCAACTTATTTGAGGTTGTTAGGAGATATGGGTTCTTTATAGGGGGTGATATAGGGACTAAATATGACCGGGATCCAGTCCCTCAGTCAATCAACAAAATCCTACACCCTACCATAAACCTTAAACCCTAAACTAGAACCCTAAAGGGTTTAGTGTTTAGGCTAGGGCCCTAAACCCTAAACCCTAAACCCTAAATTAAAACCCTAAACCCCAAACCCTGAATTAAAACCCTAAACCCTAAACCCTAAAACTAAAACCCGAAACCCTAAACCCTGAAATTAAAACCCTAAACCCTAAACCCTAGAATTAAAACCCGAAACCCTAAACCCTGAAATTAAAACCCTAAACCCTAAAATTAAAACCCGAAACCCTAAACCCTGAAATTAAAACCCGAAACCCTAAACCCTAAAATTAAAACCCTAAACCCTAAACCCTAAAATTAAAACCCGAAACCCTAAACCCTGAAATTAAACCCCGAAGCCCTAAACCCTAAAATTAAAACCCGAAACCCTAAACCCTAAAATTAAACCCCGAAACCCTAAACCCTATAATTAAAACCCGAAACCCTAAACCCTGAAATTAAAACCCGAAACCCTAAACCCTAAAATTACAACCCTAAACCCTAAACCCTGAAATTAAAACCCGAAACCCTAAACTCTAAATTAAAACCCGAAACCCCAAACTCTAAATTAAAACCCGAAACCCTAAGCCGTGTAGGGAGCCTCTTCGTGACGCCAAGGCATCCGGATCTAGATGGCGTGGATCAGTCGGTGCCTGGATGCTTTTTAGGGTTTAGGGGTTTAGGGTTTTAGGGTTTAGGGTTTAGGGTTGTAGGGTTTTAGGGGTGTAGGGGTTTTAGGGGTTTAGGGTTTAGGGTTTTAGGGTCTAGGGTTTAGGGCTTAGGGTTTAGGGTTTCCCTAAACCCTATACATGTACCCTGAACCCCCAGTGATGGACTAGCTACCCACCTCGCTGTATACTACTCCTTCGCAACATGGACATCAGCTAGACTCACCCTAAACCCTAAACCCTAAACCCTGTCAAACAAGTTCAATTTTAGTTTCTCTCAGGGCCCTCACTGAAGGTAGTATAAGGGTGGCAGGGCATGGCAACCCATGGCTCAGTAGTGGCTGTTTAGGGTTTAGGGTCTAGGGTTTAGGGTTTAGGGTCTAGGGTTTAGGGTTTTTCCGGATTCGGATGAAAATGTAACCCTAATCCCTGAGCCCTATAGGCCGGTCTCCTAAAAGCCCCAAACTCTTAAAAAAAAAGAGTGTAGGCTTTAGGCTACACCTACATGGAACTCCCCAATACCCGTCAGAATAGCCTATATACACATTATTTTGGGAGGTCAACGGCCATCATTAGAGGTATTCTGAAGGTCCGGGTAGACCCTTTAGGGTTTAGGGTTTAGCGCCCTTTCCATAAAGCTCGGAATCGCATGAACCTGTATGGCAGTTGCCCCAAATAGGGTGATCCCAATATAAACCACACAAGACTCGATTCCTTATGGCGTGACCCCCAAAAAGGCACCCCGAAATTTGAGAAGGCCACATATAGTGTTTAGGGCTTGAATGCCCGGAACCGCCCTACAGCCCCTAACCCTTCAAGTCTTAGGAGGAGTCAAACGTTGGCGAAGCCGCAGCGAACATGCGCTTGGCCCAGAAACTGGAGGCGGCCGGGAGCTTTTCTAGAATTTCAACATTTTCCGTAGACACTTTAGACCCCAATCTACTATGGTCCTTATTATAAGGACCACCTAACACTGGTACCCTCCAATTCTAGGAAGCCGTAAACTCTCTCCATGGCGAGTTTCTTAAGGCACCTTCTGTGGGTGCAGGGCGGGTCTAGCTCCACTGCGGTCCGCTCAGAGGGTTTTTTTGCATGTTAAGTCGTTGTCCTAGGGTTTAGGGTTTAGGGTTTAGGGTTTCGCTCAGAGGTTTTTTTTGCATGTTGAGTCGTTGTCCTCTTCTTCAATAGGAGACTGTGGCTCTAGGGTGTAGGGATTTTTCAGCAGGAGCTAAGCCCCGAAGGTCCAGGTACCTATAGACTGCCTGAGGCCCAAAAGGTTAGGTACTATGGGGCCCAAGAATTGATTGTATAGGCATTTAATTAAAGACCTCTTATATACCGCTGTGATCCTTGCATAGGGACCCCAATGTTGTGGAAACCCCAATGTAGGCATCTGCACCTTTTGGTAGTCGCAAAAATCAAAGCCGTAAACCCTATACCTTAACCCTAAACTCAGGATTATGATCCGCGGTTTAGCGTACGGAGTCTCCTCAAATCGTTCAAGTCCTTTGTTGGGGCTCCTTTAAAATGAGGACCAAGCAATTGGGGGTATCTATAACATAGGGAGACCCTAGTTCAAGGTTTAGGGTTCGGGGCTTCGGTTTTCAGAGCTGCCCATGTTGGAGGTAAAGTACACATTGGGTTTCACTAGAAATGAGGGTGTAGGGCTGAGTTGTTTTGCTGTGAGTGCCTCACTTTTGTTTTGCATTCAAAAATACCCAACGTCGTACAGTAGTTAGTACTCAACAGATCGGGTTTGGGAAGACAAGACCATGCTCACTACTCTGAGCATGGGTGCATTGGGTGTACATTGTGCACAACAGATACCGAAGCCCTGGTCCTAGACTCTGATGAGTATGGGCGTACGTGGCACTGGAGGCGAATGATGAGCTCGCAAAGTGAACGACTGCCGCATGCAGATGAACATGTGGAGTGGCGGTTCTACGAGAACCTCACTAGGAAGACGGTGATCGAACGGTCCGACGACTTGCTAACCCGTGACGAGCTTATAGAACATGCCCCCAAGGTCACTCAAGCCATCCTGGATGAGCTTCGCATCTGGACGAGCTTCAGGTGTTTTCAAAGATGCCCACGTAAGGGTGCCCCTTGCATTACAGATGTCAAGTGGGCGTTTAAATGGAAACATGTGAAGGGCGAACGCAAATCAAAGCTCGACTTTGCTTAAGAGGCTTCACGGAATCCGGCGCTGACAATCAAAGCAACTTCGCAGCCACCGCATCAAGGTTTAGGATTTTGCTCCAATCTTCGGGTATTTTGCGAGATCCCTAAACCCTGAACCCTAAACCCTTGACCCTAGACCCTGAACCCTGAACCCTACACCTTAAAACCCCGTTGACAAGGCCCTTAACGTCTTAACTCCCCCAAATCTTTTTCAAATCTGCTCAGCGCCAAAAAGTCTACCTTCCGGCAATCTCACAAGGAATATAGCCCCTAAACCCTAAATAGTAGTTTCCATTTCATGTTCCATTTTCCCAATATAAGCCCAATATAAGCCTAACATTACCCCAATGCCTGCTTTGGAGGACAGTAGACTTTGTAGGGCCTTTTTTAGGGGTTCTATGTCCAGTTAGGGGAGGGTAGTCACTCGTGGCTTCAGGGCTCGGGAGTTTGGGGTGTAGGCGCTGACTGTATCTAGAGTGACACCTAACAAAAAGTAAAGATACCAAAATGACAGGAACAATTCTTTTTTTAGGTGTAGATTGGGTACTGTAGGTTGGGTTTATAACTAAGGTTAAGGCACACAGGAACGGCAACCTGACAATAAGAAACGGAGATGCGCTCTCGGGGTTGGTAGAACCCGAACGGTGGGAGGTGCATGTTTCTATCGGGGCGAAACAATTAATTACCAATGTTATGGTCCTAGATTCCTTGTATACTTGTGGTAGATGGTGCCTAGACTTCAAAGCTGTGTTGGTAATAAAGTTTGGTCCCCTTATTATGCATTTTCCTGTATGTCAGCTGTGTAGAACATCAGGACCCCCTACGCATGCCTACCCAAAGACCTTTCTAGCCAGAAGTAGCGCAAGCCTTTTTGGTTGAATCTCCCAACTCTTGGGCGTTTCAGCTCGCAGATTTCCCTACTACCCCGCTTGGGTTCCCCATTTGTTGTGAGCCTTAGCCTTAGTTATCCTAAGTAACGGGGCGTTCAGCATTAGCCCATCACCAATCTACATGAGGAGCAGCTGCATAAATTGCGACCGACTGGGTCGAACATCTCATTGCCGCCACTGGGCTGTTGAACACTGGGGATCCTTGTCCATCAATATGGCTGATACTAACCAATCCTGCATGGCCTGTGCCTAATACATCGGGAATTATGGTTCACTAGTATACTGGGATGATGTAGGATTCTCAATACCAATGGTACTACCCATTCGGAGCTGTCGGGATCACTCGGGCAACACTTTGAAATGTTGTGCTTACTTGAACCCAATCTAGAATGCACAACGAGATGTTGCAGTATGCTCGTTTGAGGTTTGACTGTTGCTACGAAACGTTCTGCGACATCTCGGAATGCCAATTTCCGTGGCATTTTGGCTTAGGAAAGGGGAGTCCTCAAACCGGGAAGCTTTGCGATGCAGGAACTGATGTATAGGCTAAGTGTGAGTTCACGTATCGGACATGAAAATTATTTTTCGTTTAGTTCTTGTGTGTTTGGAGCCGCCGCCCTTGATCTTGTTTGGCTGTGGCTGCAAGGGACACCCAAGGCTTTTAACCCTCAATCCAAGAGCCTTTCATAATGGCTAACAAAGCTGCGGCCCTGTTTTTTGTCAGCGGTAGCTGCCGGTTCTTTTCAAGGCGGCAGTGTCCTGCACCACAAGCCATGGGAAGCCTACAGTGGACAATGCACGCCTTGTAAAATCATCAGCTTTATAGGGTTTAGGGAGTTTAGGTTTAGGGTTGGGTTTGCCCAAAAGAGGCGGCCCCCAAAAATCCATGAATTAGGGTTGTATTGGGCTTATATTGGGATTATATGGGGAGAATGGAAAAGAAAATGCAAACTACCGTTTAGGGTTTAGGGGTTTAGGGTTTGGAGCCCTTTGTCAAGCTGACAGACAATTAACAGGGGGCCGGTCTGACAAACTCCCCTAGAGGGTCCAAGTACGCTCAAGGGTTTTGGTACCTAAAGCCCTGCTACTTAGGCCCTTGGACACGTAGGGTCCCATCTGAGCCATCGTCTAAAATCCTAGTATCCCCCTTGATATCCTATATACTGGGCACCTCTACAATCCTTTATATAACGAACTTTAAGGAGTCTAGACTGCAGCTCCCCTAAACCCTAAACCCCTAAACCCTAAACCCTAAATTTCTATTGGGTCCTCACAGCAGGATTCTCAACCCAAAGCTTGGTGTGGCTAGGCAGTCCAAGCCTCCAGTACTAGCTTCATATTTCATAAGTGTCCCTTAACGTTAAGGGCTAACGGGGAACATGAGAGGAAATAAGAGCAGATGAGGGCAACTATGGATAAGTGAGGGCAAACAAATGCGAACAAACAAACAAACCCTAAACCCTAATGTTGACTTCACATTAAGA